>AWVW02034746.1:0-12176 GCA_000500225.2 Phytophthora pinifolia
AATGACTTAGGTGTCTAACGGTAAGAGCGCAGTGCACAGCTGGATACGTTTAGCACACCGGAATGACATTCGACACAGCAGGATATCGTTTGATATAGGTAAATCTTATTGAATGCCGTAGGAACGGATGTGGTGTGAGCGACCCAGATAGATTTGTAGAGGGAGGTGGGTGAGACGAAGGGCTGGAATAAATACATTTAAAGCTAAAACACATACGCGACCACTTCAACTTGCCTCGATGCGGTCCCTTTGAACGATGTGCTCCACTGCGTCCTCGGGCAGCAGCGCCACCGCCTCGTTCGCGTATTGCAGCAGATTTCGCTCCACTTTTGGGAAAGCCGTGTCTTCCCACGCAATGGTCTTGTATCGTGGCGCCGTGAGCATCGATTGGCCGTAGCACCACTGGGTCTCGTCGAACTCGGGCGCACCGTTGAAGATCTGAACCGAGTACTTCTGGCGCAGCAGCTCGTACGGCATCTTCAGGTTGCCCACAGATACACGCGGGCTGTCGATTCTGTCGTGCGGCGGTAGCGTGGGCTTGGAGGCCTCGAAGATCTCCTCGTCCGGGTCATGCGGAGACGCCGCGCGGTACCGGAACCGCTGCAGGTGCGTCCAGATCTGCTCGTCCGGCTTGCGGCCCGCACCGAGACCTCCGGTCAGCTTCTTGGCGTTGCGGTGCAGGAAAAGAACCTCTCCGTCCGTGTCGAATTGGACCATTGACATGCCGCAAAACTTGGCGTCACGAACGGTGCCCGCGACACCAGGCGGGTTAGCGACCATGTGGAACGGAGTTTTGGTCTTGAGCCACGCAAAGCGGAAGAAGTCCTTGTCGCCGTGTGCCAATTTGTACCTCGAGAAAAGGTTGGGGTCGTGGAACGCGAAGAGAGAAAGCATGCGCAGCGGCGAGGAGCTGCGGCTCTTGTCAATCACGAGCTGGCCACTCTCCTGCTCGAACATGTCGGTAAACGGCATGCCCAGTAGCTCCCATAGCAGAGATTTCTCGTTAATATTGAAAATCGAGTGCGCTGGATGCCAAAAATCCGGCCAGAAGACGGCGCCAGTTTTCACGAACTCGGGCGTCTGAAACAAGTAGCTTGGGTCCCGTACCGGGACGTTGTCTGCGTCCAGGAACAGCACGTGCTCCAACTCGGTGTGTGTCATGGCGTACACCTTCGAGTTGAAGCCTGCCACCCTCGCGTCCGTAATGGTGTGCAGTGTCAGCGGGCCATACTCCTCCCGTAGCTTCTTGGGAATGTCGTCAAGCAGCGACGCTCCTCGGCCACTGTCCATTTCAGCCTCGATGTACCACAATTCCACTGGCAGCGTGCAATTCACTGCTCTCAACGCGCGAATCGACGCGTACGCGCTCACCAGCAACTTGGGGTAAATTACCATCAGAATCCCTTCCCTCGCACCAGTCCCCGAAGGCTTCACTACGTCCTTCGCAACTTCCTTTTCAGCCTCAATGGTCGCTGCTAGCTTCGCCACTTCCCACTGGAAATCCACAAAGTCGCCAGCGTGGCGACAACTCAGCATTACGCTCGGGTGCAGCGTTTCGCACGCCGTGTGCATCACCTGCACCTGCTGCCCCGTGGCCTCGTCCTCCATGAGGCAGTAGCCGCCCACTCCTCCACGAACGAACTGGTCACAGCCTCGGTTCTTGGTGGGCACCTCGGTCGCCTGTAGGTCGCAGCTGTCGGACTGCCTCCAGCCCACACAGCGCAGTTCCGGCGGTTTATCGGCGTTCAGAAGCTGCTGCATCCATTGCTGATCAACCATAGCATTGATGCTTGTATTGCCGCCCTCCGCTCTCTGTCTGCGTCTCAATTGCCGCAGTAGCGATGAACTCAGCTTCACGTCGCCGGCATTGGTCGCGTCCGCGGACGAGGACACGACGCCGAACGAGCCGCGGACACACAATCCCCACACCACGAAGCCCAGCGCGTACAGCCCGATGACCGAGAAGAGCGCCAATACACCTACCCTAGGCGCATTATGCGGTGATGACGGAGGCGTCGGAGGGACGACAAAGCGCTTGTCGTGGCCGGAAGAGCGAGCCATCGAGAGCCAAAATGCTAAGTGGACAACGGACTGTCTCTTGATGGGCTCAGAGCACCTCGAAAGTGCTTACCATGTTACAGTGCGAATACTTTCGTGCATTTGGTGGTCCAGCAACTTGTTGACCATCACTCTTGATGATGCTGTCAAAAGGTTAAATTTGGTTATCTTCATGAATAGCAGAAGCTCTGAAGTGTCATGCCTTGCGTCTCAACGTTGCTTTAGCCACTTGCACTTGTCATGGAGACGCCAATACCTTCAGTGGACGCCTCGGAGGCGGAGAGGGACGAGTATGCCGGCAAGAAGGCGAGCTTGGCGCTTCAACGTGCGCTGAACGAGGCAGGGGCGTGGATGGTCACAAGCGTGCGAGACAAGCGCAAGTGCGACCACCCGCTGCTTCCGGTCGAGATGCCGGCCAGCGTCCGAGCGAAAGTTATGCGGGTTCTGCATGATCGAGGCCAGGACAAGATACCCGTCGAAGTAGCCGACCCCAAGGCGCCATGGCATCAGCAACTGGAGCAGCACGTCGCACGACTGATGCAGCAAATGCGCTCCCAGCCACAACAATTCCGGCAACTGCTGCTGATGGCGGCGTCAGAGCCCAGCGCTGACTGCGTTGGCAGCTCCAGTTTGTCACAAGGCTTCGTGGACGCTCGTAGAGCTTATCGCCGTCTACATCGAGCTTCGATAGCGCTGGGGGAAGAGATTTTCTACCTCGTGCGAGCGTTTGTTCGACGCAGCGAATCCAATGGCGTTTTCCCGCAAGACGCGCAGGTGGTGCGCTTGGCATCTCTGTATAAGCTGGAGCTACGGCGGCATGTCACGATGAGCGCAGTGATCGAGTGCATTCGTCAAGCAGATAGTTGTTCAGCTGCTGTTCCTGCCAGCAAGGCTCACGGAGTAAATAGCAAGCCTGGCTTCTGTGCCATCAACAACAAGCATCCACAGCTACGCCGACAGGTGAAAAGCGCCGGCGTCACGAGCAGTGGATGGGGAGGAATGGACGCCGCACTCTCTACTCGAGCAGCCAGCGCTCCATCAGATGCAGGTTGTCGTGGAGGCCAGAGCCAGCAAGCACTGGAGTCCAGTTCTGCACCGGACAAGGTCAAGTCCGTTCATGCCTTCAAGTTACAGGCGCTAGAGCGGCTACTTGCCAAGACATGGCAAGGCAGTAGATCTGCCAGTATGCGGTCGCTGCAAGCAGTACCAGTGAGCCCCACGAAACTCTCGGATCAAACTCTCGCTCAGATCCAGGAGCGTGTGACGGCATTCCTGTATCACCGAAGCCGTGACAACTACCCTCTCTGGAGCGAGCCAGCGTTATCTCGCGAAGAGACTGCTCGACACCTGCGCACACTGGTAGCAACACTCATGACAACCGCATTGTTGCAAAGTCTAACCATTGACCAGCTTTTGGAGGTGGCCAGAGCGATGAAGTGGCAGACGCTTGACTCAGGAGACACGCTGTGCACGCGAAACGCAGAGATCGATGCGCTCATCGCAGTCATGGGTGGATCCTTGATCTCGTCCAACGCCACGGAAACCTCGTCCGGTCCAACAAGTCCCCTACCGAGCACTGGTGTAACAATCTCAGCTCCAGCGTGTCTTGGCGAGCTTGGCATGGTCCGCAACTCCGAACGTTGGCCACGAACGCTGATCGCTCAGTCTGCAGAAGGCGTCAAGGTCTTGATCCTACCCAAGTTGACTTTCGAGGCCCTTTTGCACCGGTTATTCAATGTTGGAAAGGCAGTGCCACCGGCCCTTGCATCAGCTTCCAGCTTCTTGCAACCACGGCGGCCATCCTCGTCGCCCGCGGTGATCGCAAGGCGCTTGGCTCGCACGTTTCGGTACTCTTTGTCCGTGTGTCGGCCATCGACAGCCGCGCCAACTGCTGCGACGGAGGCCAACGTTGCAAGGTGGCACGAGGTTCGGGACGAAAAACTGCGAGACTATCGCGCTGGCCTCGAGGCCGAGCAACGAGCTGCTGCGCTTGAAGCACTGCAGCGAGCCATGGAGGAATTGTCGTCACCATCTTTTGACGAGCAGGGCGAGACGGCGTTTTCGCCTTCCACTCAGTCGTCCACTCAGTCTCCACGAAAGGGGCCGTGGTCTCGTCACGAGTATTATCCGACCTTTGATCCGGCATTGGGGGGCTCCGAGAACTCCGAGAACCCCGAGGCCGAAGACGAGGATCTAGCTCACCATTTCCACGAGTCGATTGATCCACCTCAGCCACCGATCCCCCCGTCAAAGTGCTCACAAACAGCTCCAGCCGAAGGAACAGCGGCGTTCGCTGATCAGCTGCGGGAATTTTACCGTACGTTGAATGCTCGGCGTTCCGTCATGAGGGCCCGACTCGCTTCTAGTGCGCATTCGGATCAAATGGTCTTGCCATCTCCTGAACGGAAAAGCAGCAATGCTGGAAGTGCTGCCGTCACCGTCGCCGAGACCGCGTGGTGGGTTGAGGAGGACGAGGGCGAACAATGGAGCACTCCGTCCCAAGACGAGATCGGAACGTCACTCGACGGTGCTCTGGGAAGCATTTCTGCTGCTGGTTCACCACTCCGCGGCCGTCGTCGCAGTGCCTCTTTCTCCTCGCAATCAAGCAGGCGCTCAGTAGTGTCGTCGCCGTCCAAGGAAAGCCTCACACTGCCTTCACCGCTGAAATCCCCTCTAAAATCTGCTGCTGCGCCGCCTTTGCAAGGGGCCCAGCACGGAGCGGCTTCAAGTGAAGACAGCGACGCAATTTGGCTCAGTGGTCAAGTGATCCCTGCCGTTCCAGAGTCGGATGAGGAAGCTTCACCAGCTTCACCCTCACGTAACCAGCTCGACGACGATACAGCAGCAACTTCCACTCGAGCTCGCAAGTCTGCGTTGAACATCCTGCTGACTAGACAGTCGACAGCAACCATGGCAAGACACAGCCAGTTGCTAGACAAGGAGACGGCACAGCAAGTCCTCCTTCAGAAGCATTTCGCGGATCCGTCAGCCCCTGGTTCACCCGTTGCTCGTCGGCCTCAGTCGGGACGCCCTCAATCTGCTCATCACGCTGACCTTGCCAGCTCTGAGCTGCATCAGAGTCACAGCCACGCACCACTCCCGCTTCGAGCGGACCTGCAGCGTCGGATGGATGCCGTGCTCAAAGAGCTCCACTTGCCGCCGAAAACGAAGCTGGATCTGGTTCTCAAGTACACGCATGCTGCTCACTACGACCAATTCGCGATGGCTGTGCAGCTCTGGGAGCGAGTACAAGGCGCTGTGGCCTGGAGAGAGCGCGTGATGAACTCGTTGTGGGACTTCGAGATGCTCGCAAGTGACCCACGCCGCCACTTCCGCTCGATCTCCACGCATCGATTACGTGAGGAAAAGCAGCGAGACGGCCTGTTCTCGAAGCTCAACCAGGCTTCAACCGCTTGCTTGGAAGCGATGGACGAGCTTTTCCGATCTTGTGGCGATAAAGTCTGTCTGGGTGATCGTCCGTATCGCGACAAAATGAAGAAGGACTACACCGAGCTTCTGTACGAGGTGGAGCAGGAGCGGATACGCATCATCTACGATGGCGTCCGCCCCCACGTCGCGCCGGCCGTCGACGACGAAAGCGCGTTTGATCGCGACGAAGATGAGAGCTTGTCTATCGGCAATCGCCCGTCCTCAGGACGTACGCTTATCAACGTTCGCGTTCCGTCTGCCACCACTGTTCCGCGTGCTCTTGCTCCACGACGCCCACCCACCAGGAAGGACGGCGATTGTCCGAGGGTTTCAACACCTTGTGCTGCTAAGAACTCGATCGGCAACCAAGAACCGGAAAGCGAGAACCTTGGACGTCCATGTCCAGAGCTCGCAGTCGACGGGACAAACGCTGACCCAACAAGCACGCGCCATCAACTCGTCACTCGTCGCGAATCCATATTCGTTCCGATTATCTCTCAGAAGAGCAAGCTCGAGTCGTCCACGTCGACCCCCGAATCCGTAAGACGAGCCTCGCGCGTTACCGTACAAGTCCAACAGCATCGCCAAGCTGAGCTTGCAGCACTGACGAAGCAGCTCGATGAGCAGCAAAAGGAAACCGCCCCGCCAAGCCAAACCATCCGACCTCCAGAGAAAATCGATATCGCCCCAGCTAAAGAGGCCAACAAGTCCGCAGCACGCTCCAAGCAGCAAGACGAACGCGCTTCTCTTCGAGAGCTGCTTCAGCAGTTTATCTCGCGCTCAACGAGTTAGCTGCGCAATTCTCACGGCGATCGAGGAAAGCGGACTCGTCCCCCGAATGGCTCTCGGTCTCGAGGATGCGAGGCCATCGCTAATCGACCTAACTGGGTCTCCACGAGCTCCAGATTGTGCTCGTACGCTTCCCCACGACTCGCAAACCAGTCCAAGAAGCGTGTGCTTAACTCCACGTGCTCCTGTATCTTCTCACAGCGTGTTCGCAGATCCGTCACACTGGATGCTAACGCTTTGTGTGCCGCCTCGGCTGCTTTTGTGGCTATTTGACGAGTCAAGTCCGTTAATTGAGCGTCAGTCTCCAGTCGCGGGGCCTTGCCTCCGAGAATGTGCTACAAGGGGCAGCAGGAACCTGTCAGCTCGAAGGATTAATACCAGATTCGTCGCATTCGTCAACGAACCTCGAAGTGCCGATGCTGTTGCTGCAGTTGAGCGGCAAATGAACCCGCACTTGAGTGAAACTTGGCTGAAAGCGTACGCAGTGCGGCCTCGCTCGTGGCTGCAGCCGTCTTGACGTCACTCAGGGCTCGCTGCAGTTGCTCGGTTGAATCGTCCAGCCGCTGCATCCGCGGCACGATGCTGCGATGGTGGCGTTCCTCGACAGTGTCCAGCAGCTGCTCGAGCTCGTCCGCGTGTTGCCGGATCTTCTCCAGTTGCAGTTGATGCGCGTGGTGCTCTTCGCCCAGCTGCGCAACAGAGCTCTCGAGCTGCCTTTGCTGCGTCTTCACGCTCTTTACTTGCGACGACAGCTGCGCGACCACCGGCCGGAAGCCGTGGATCTGCACCAGTACCCCATCCAGCCGTGCAGCCTCCGACTAGCAACGGAAAAAAGCACCAATTAGTCAGTGAAATGCAGCCTCAGCGCCGTTCATTTCCCCCACCTTGTCCATCTTGCAGGCCAGACGTCTGTCCACCGTCTCCAGCCTTTCGTGCAGCTCGCTCTGCTCTGTCTGAAGGCACTGCACCAATTGCAGACTGGCCAAGTCGCCGCGAAGCCCGTTTGCAAGCTGCTCCGAGCTCGTCTTCGCTCGGAGCTCGACATCTCGGACCTCCTGACGGTCCGCCTTGGCTCGAAGCTGGCGGGCAATCGCCTCCAGTTGCCGCTGAGCTGCAGCTTGGAACTGCTTCAGCGCGGCGACGTCATGTGCTGACGTCTGCATGCGCGGCTCTAGCGGCTCCACTGCCGCGTGGAGAGCGCGGCAGTCGTGGAGCGTCTGACGCTGCGTGGCCTCCACAAGGCGCAGCTTTTCCTGCAGCTCGCGGATCTGCGCAGCCTGCGCGTTCAGCACCGACACGAGACGGTGAATCGGTGCCTCGGCGGCCTGGGCGTCGAAGAGGTCGGCGACCTGCAGCGCCGCGGTGAAGGAGGAGGCCATCGTCTTCGACTTTCGCTGCGACTCCTGAAAATCTTTCGATGGTCGAAAAGCTATGGCGGATGGCTACATTTTACCGAGGTGTTGTCCTTCGGCTTGAAGCCTGGAAACACTAATGCTTGGTACTGGACCAGCTGGTGTGCGTGCGTGGCCTGGCCCAGACCAACCACCAGGTGGGGATCGACGGAAACGCGCATCTGCAGCGCCAAAGCTGCCGGCGGGGCCAGCCGAGTCCCCATCGAGAAGGATCGCCCGCAATCGTCGCACGGTGTCGCGGACCCAGCAGGATCGGTCCGCTTCAAGCAGCGCTTGGCCATCGCGACAGCGGGAGAAGCAGGCCGCAGCGAAATCAATGCAACGGGAATCAACTGGGAGCGAATCAGTCGACGGCCTCGGGAAGAGCTGCCTCGAATAGAAGGCCGCGAGCAAGCAAAACCAGCGTGACCAAGCCCAGCTGGGTGAACAGTCAAAGAGGCCAGACGCAGCGCTGATGCTTGCGTACGTGGCTGCACCTGAGGGTCAGACCGCGCCGAAAAAGAAGGGCACGCGCTCGTATGCAAGACAGGCCTTAGCAAAGAGATCAGCACGCTGGTCGATTGGTCGAGCTCGATATCAGCCGAGTGGAGGGCGACGAGCTTGAAGCAAACATTGCTGGATAGCACCATGGTCGCTGTATCGAGACCAACCAAACCAGTGTCTCTGCCAAACTGGCGAGTGGGACACGCTCTGTAACACTTCGGCACTGCAAGGATCCAGCGAAAACAGACGCAGTGCACGAGCGGTGCCTCGAACGAAAGCGATCGATAGTTTGATTTCTGTGGTCGCCGCGGTTGAACCAAGCCTTGAAAAGCGGAGAGCAAAGCCAGCCAGTCTTGTCGTGCCCCACTATGACCCCCACACTGTGTGGCACACATCCAGACTGCGACAGACGTCCCGTCTCTCGCCGCCACGCCTTTCTACAGTTCTGACGATGTTGAACCTGCTCCGCGGCCGTCTGACGAGCGAGCGACTCTCACTCTCCAATCCGCCGGTTACAGTGCAGAGCTCCACCTCCTCACCTTTCACCCCCGAATTCACCACTTCCCTCCGCATCATGGTGCCCGCGACCCGATCCAAGTGCGTGTCCTTGGACGCCTCCTCCCTCCGCGGCGCCGCCGATCTGTCCACGCTGCAGGTCGAGGTGGGCGAGCTGCGCCTCTCGGCCGACGGCACGTGGCTCTACGTGCTGCAAGTGGCCTGCGGACGCGCGCGCTGGCAGGTGGCCAAGCGTTACCGCGAGATCCGCGAGCTGTGGCTCGAGCTCAGCAAGACGCTGGCTGAGCCCGCTGCGCTCAGCGCATGCACCGAGCACTGCCACTTCCTCGAGGGCTTCGAGCAGGACAAGTTCCCCAAGAAGCACCTGCTGCTCACGCAGACCAAGCTGGAGGCGCGCGCCTCCGAGCTAGACCAGTTCTTCCTCAAGTTGGCCATGCGCCTCAACCTGTGCAAGCCGCAAGAGCTGCAGACCTGCCGCCTGCACGGCTGCCCACTGCTGGCGCGCATTGCTTCCTTCTTCGAGGTCGTCGCCGAGCAGGCCAAGAGCCGCGCCGCCATGGGCTTCTCGCGCAGCATCTCCATGCAGCGCGAGCCGCAGTGCCACGACCAACAGTTCACCAAGAAGCGACGCGGCAGCATCAGCGTCTCCATGGGCCTCAGCCGCCGCTTCTCCATTGGCTTCCAGGAGCGGCATAGCACCGTGGCCGCGCTGGCCCAGTGAGCACGCGTGCGAAACTGCTGCTTCGGTGCAGTCTATTTAGCGTAACTCAAACACGCCATTGCCTTCCTCCAATATTTCATGCACCCGAGATACACCGGACACCTGCGTGCCACTCCGGCCTTGGCTAATGCACGAGCCCACACACCGAGTTCAAGGTACTAACATCGTGCGTCGCACTGACATTTAGCGGCAAAGTCATGGACAGCCGGATTCTATATGCAAAAAGGAACATGGCTACACGTTCTATGATCTTTGCGGCGTCTCAAGCTGCTCCAGCAGGTGGTTCTGCTCATCCACCACCAGCGCGTCCACGATATCATCCAGGAGCTCGCCGTTCAGCATGCGCTCGATCCCGAAGACCGTCACGTTCACGCGGTGGTCGCTCACGCGGCTCTGCGGAAAGTTGTAGGTGCGCACACGCTCCGATCGGTCGCCCGAGATGACCTGCGAGTTGCGCATTGTCTGGCGCTCGGCGTCGGCCTTCTGGCGCATGCCGTCGAACACGCGCGCGCGTAGGATCTTGAGCGCCTTGGCCTTGTTCTGGTGCTGCGACCGCTCATCCTGCACGGCCGCGACGATGCCCGTCGGCAAGTGCGTGATGCGGACGGCGCTCTCCGTGGTGTTAACGTGTTGGCCACCAGCGCCTGACGCGCGGTACACATCAATGCGCAGGTCCTTCGGGTCGATCTCCAGCTCGACCTCCTCGGCTTCGGGTAGCACCACCACTGCCACAGCACTCGTGTGCACGCGGACGTCATTCACGGGCACGCGCTGCACGCGGTGCACACCACTCTCGAACTTCATGCGGCCGTAGGCACCACGACCCGTGAGGGAGATGACGCACTCTTTGACGCCGCCCAGATCCGTCTCGGAGATGCTCATGATCTCGAACTTCCAGCCCTTGGCCAGCGCCACCTTCTGGTACATCTTGACGATGTCGGCAGCGAACAAGCACGCCTCGTCTCCGCCGGTGCCGGCGCGGATTTCCAAGATCGAGCTCTTGTCATCCGCCTCGTCGCGCGGCAGCATGAGGCGCACCACCTCGCCCTCCAGTCGGGCCATGGTCTCCTGCAGCTCGCGCCTCTCGTCTTCGGCCATGTGGCGCAGCTCCAGCGCGTCCAGGTCGTCGCTGTCGGCCTGCTCAGCGATCATCTCGTCCATCTCCTGCACCGCCTTCTGCTGGCTCTGCAGCTCGCGCACCGCCATCACCTTGGGCTCCAGCTCGGCCATCTCGATTGACAGGCTCGTGATCTTGTCCGACGAGAAGCTGCCGTCATTGCTGCATCAAATCAACGTAACCACATTAGCAATATGCTACAAGGTTATGAACCAGCAAACAGCCACGTACTGCGAGAGTTCGTGCGTCAGCTCGTCGTAGCGGCGTCCCAGCAGCTCCATCTGGCTCAGAATAGCCGCAGGCATCGCGAAGCCGCGCGTCTGCAGCGCATTGCACCGACCCTGCAGCGCAACAGCAGCATGTCGGTTCTGCACAACATGGTGCGGCAGCAGCGCGCCTTCCGCCAGCGCCAACACGCGTCGCTGCCTTCGCAGCCACTGCAGTCCCGTGCCCAGCATGTGTGTGGTGGATAGGTTTTTGGGCCGTGCTTCAGATTTTGGGCGTACCCAAAATCTGTCTCTTAACCGCTATCATATCAATCTGGTGTACGCTACAAACAGTCGGTACCGTCAAATCTGGTCCAAGATGGCGAGAAGCTATCACCTCGGCGACGCCTGGTTCGTCGTTTCCTGCGGATGGTGGCAGCGAGTGATGGAGCGCGGCGTGTCGACCGACGCGCGTGTGACCAACGCCGACATCGTGGACGCCTCATGTAGCTGCCGCTGCTGCAACCGCTCGGTGCTGCAGCCCGGGCTTATGGAGGATGTGGACTATCGCATCGTAAGCGAGCGCGTGTGGAGCGCGTTGGCCCTGGAGTTCGGCTACGACTGGGCCGTGCGTCGCGAGGTGGTGAACATGGGTCGACGACTCGTTGTGGACGTGTATCCCGCATCTCTGGAGGAGCCGGCGACGGGTCACAACCACCTCCCGAGCTCCGGCATCCTAGCTGATGGAGACTCGCCACCGACGTCTCCTGAGAGGAGCGAGGAGCTGACGCCAGAAGCGCTGGAGCTGTGGAGGGCCGGGCTTAAACTCGGCCAATTGGTGGACGCATTGGACACTGACAGCAAGTGGTACGAAGCTCGCGTCGTGGACATCACGGACGCGCGAGTCAAAGTGCACTACCGTGGTTGGAGCACCAAGTGGGACGAGTGGCTGGCCCGAACATCGGTGAGGCTCATGCCGTTGCACTCCAAGGTGCGCGACTGGCGCCGCTTCCGTGTAAACGACGAGGTGCAAGTGGGCGAGACGCGGCCAGGCAAGAAGCGCATGCTGTGGCGTGACGCCCGCGTGCTGAGCACTGTCAAGTCGCTGTTAGTTCAGCTCCAGATCGACGACGAGGTGCAGTGGATGGATGCTCAGGACGAACGACTCTGTCCACCGGGAACGCACCGCGCCGCCAACGCCAACATAGCTGGCATGGACGTTGTGTCGCTGTCCTCACCCACGAGCGTCACCACTGTGGGCTCCAGCGCCAGCAGTCCGCCTGTTGCTGTCCGTCGAAAGCGCCTCAAAACGTCCTCCAGCCAGTTCGACGAGTGAGTTCTTTCAGCTATAGAGCTGAAAGCTACAGGTTTGCCGGAGTTTCTAAGCGCGCAAGTTCAACTTGTAGTGATTTTTACTTGTCTTTTGCGAAATCTGGACGTGGCTA
>AWVW02034756.1:0-19946 GCA_000500225.2 Phytophthora pinifolia
CCGTTATTTGGGTGGCGCTACACTTTTCTATGATGCGACACGACTTTCGTTTTGGTGCGCCGAAGCCTCACTCCTCTTCCTGCGGACAGCACCCCGCTCTTTGGGGCGAAATGAGCTCACGCCAACGACTGAGCGCATCAGTCCATTAGAGGGCAATATAGCGAATAAATAAACCAGCCTTTGGCCAACTAACCTTTAAGTTTAACACCTTCGCCATTTGAACTTTACATCCAGTCCTCCCCCACTAGTGAAGTCGTTCGTTTCGCATCAGCCAGTATTGTATGTATTTTTTGCCAATTGCATTGGCGGTGAGATGCACCGCTTGTCTTGGTGATCTTTGTGCTGTTGGACGGTCCAACATCTTCACCTCTCATGCGGGTGATGAGCGGGGTGAGCTGCTTTTCCGTGTGTTTCGATCTTCTTCTTATCTGTTTTGCCTGTAATACGTTAGCTAACTTCGGTGTGCAATCTACTATCTTACTGCTGCTGTGGGGGGAGCCTCACACGGCGCCTGAATAGAAATGACGCGGGCGCGTGTGGCGGCGCACCGGCGACGCTCTGTGACTGTGCATGTCGAAGGTCATGAGGCTGCAAAAGATGGCCAGCTCCTCGCAACCGAGGGCCAGCGGAGCCTCGTGCAGACTCGTGGGCAGAAACAGCTCCGTGTCGAGCTCGGGTTTCACCGTCTTGGCCTCGCTCCTGACGAAGACGCTGCTGGTGGCTGCAGCCTCGACGGTGCGCGGCGACATGCTGGTGCTCGCGTTGTCGTCCTCGGACGAGGTGACAGACTCGCAGGGGGGCGGCGACGGACGTTTGGCCCCGCGCTCGGAGCGTTGCATGCGCTTCTTGCGGTCCAGCTTCTTCTGGTTGAGGTTGGCGCGCTCGCGGTGGAACTCGCAGAGCTTGTGTAGCCGCCCGTTGCGCTTGATGGCCTGCAGGTTCTGGCACTTGCCCGTGCGGTAGCCACAGCGTGCCGGCACCACAGCGCCAAACGGCGTGTTAGTGAGCAGCGGTGCAGCAGTGGTCGTCCTTGTCGCGGGCCTCTTGGCGGTGGAAACGCGCGCAGCTCGACTTGGGAGCTTCCTGGAGGTCGTCCGAGGCTTTCTGCCGTGGTTGAGCGCGGAGCTGCTGGCCCCGTGTGAGGCGGGGGCGAACAGCAGCCCCAGCTCTTCCTCCGACAGCGAGGTGGCGTCCAGCATGGTTCCTTGCTGCGGTTTCTCGAAGACTCGACGGAGTGCTGCGTCGAACGCCAAATCCTAAATGGAGTGGGTGTCTCGATTGAAGCGCGAGCAGCTGCATTGGGTGGGACGCTATTGACAGCGGGTGGGCTACAGCCAGGCTACCGACGATCATAGACTGCGCTGCATGATGCAGTGCATCATCCTCGGTGAAGGGCAGTGCTATCAGGAATCAAGCCGCAGGCCGAGCGACAACCGAATGCGCTGCCGAGAGCGCGAGCACGTGCTGGGACGTTAGACGATGGAGGCTCCCTTCGCAGGCTACATCGCGAACATCGAGCACGGCCCCGTCTCGGAGGGCTTGGGACGGGTGCTCGATCAGTTGCGGTTGGCCTTCAAGCGGCCGAACGTCTCGAACCGATGGCGTCGGCGTTGCAGAATAGCTAACTAGTCGCCACGCCGCTGGAGAAAGCATATCTCTTTGTGCTGAACAAGTTGCTGACTTTGGCTCCGGGTGGCTGAAGCAAGTCGCCCTGACCTGACGAAACAAGCACGATGGACTCACGCTGGAATGATCGGTTGGACGAAGGATACCCGCTGCGGCCGGGCTGTTGTCAGAGGACAGCATCCTACTCGTGCCGGATTTATTCCGATCAGACTCGAAGCTTTGAGCTCAAGGTTGATGCCAGGAAGACGGTAGGCAAGAGCATTCGTTATGCTGGCTGCTGCTTGCGCGTCGATACTTGGTGACAAACCTCTCGGGGTTGGAAAGATCCATCAGACCGTCCTTTGTTGCTCACGCACGCACCGAGGTTCACGGTGCAGAGCTTGACAAAAGTGTAATCAGGCCGAGCTACAGCGGTGGACTTGCATTGCGATCAAGTGGAACCGCTGGATTGCAGCGAGCGATGCATACTGCAAACCGCAGAGTCAACTGATGGACGTGTACGGCAGCTTGTCGCCCGTTGTCTGTATTTTTGTGGGGTGAGAGCTTCACCAAGCCTGGGACTCGTTTTTTGCCAGCAGAGAAGCGGGCATCCGCCATGAACGCCGACCATTGTGTGCATGAAAGCTTTCAGTCCACCCACCAAGTCCAGCATTCTGTATGATCCAAGAATCAAAGCGCAAGTCTTAATTTTGGTCAAATTCGTGTTTGCTTTGGTCGCTGCAACTACGAATGCGCCATCGCCGAGCCCGCCACTGCTGGCGTTGACGCTCGTGACTCTGCGAATTCACCTGCTAGCTGGATCAGCGCATCCCCACAGTGTGGACAGCTCTCGTCTTCCTCGTCGAACGCAGTTAAGTCCTTTCGAAACGGTTTGCGGCACTGCTTGCACATGAATGCCATCTCTGCTGCTGCTTGCTGGCGGTGGTCGCTCAGTTCGAAGTGACACTCGCTGCAGTCAAACCAGCGGTTGCAGCACGGAGCTTGGAAAGATACCTGCGTTCGATGTCAGTGGGAATGCCAACGGAGGGCCATTGCATGCCTTCTGAACCTGCCTGGACGTTGGGAATGTGCTTGCACATGATCCAACAAAAGCAAAAATGAATGTATTTTTCACGTTGTGTATTCTGGAATCGCTATTTTTCGGCGCATGCGATGGTGATGGCACTCAATGCGTGCCCCCTCCCGTCTTGGAGGATCGAGCGCCATCTCGATGAGCTCTAGTGCAGTCAAAGCTGAATTTGCACTGCACTGTAGACATGGCGTCAGCGCTGATGGCATTCGTGCAGGGCCTAGGAGCCGAAAAGCATCCAGACACTGCTCAACCCGAGAAGAAGGTACCGACACGAGACGACGATGAGATTGACGAGGCGGACGAAGATATGCTCGGTGACAGCGGTGACGAGCAGAACCCACCCCAGAAAACACCGACGTTGTTGGATGTCGCCAAGCAAGAAGCTGCGCCGTCGTTGATGGACGTTGCCAGAGGCCTCGAAGTCGAAGTGACACAACACGGAGATAACCGACCGAAGCCTACACTCGCGGCACTGGCAGCAGAAATGAATCAAGAGGAAAGCGCACGTGAAACAAGTGTAGTTCAGGCCGACAATGTGCAACGTGCACTGGATGCAATGAGCTCTGAAGTCAAAGCAGAGCGAGTCGCCCAGCGCAACGAGAAGGTTGTGTCCGGATTGAAAGCTATCGTGGCAGAGCAACAGCAACGTTACGAAGACGAGGAGTTCGAAGATGACGCTGCGAGTGTTCGAGTGGCCGCAGAGACGCTGGCTGCTAGCGTTGCGAAGGCGAAGGCGAAGGCTGTGGGTCATCGCTCACCCTCTCGAGCGCGCTCAAAGCCTCTGAAGAAAGGTCCGACGTCCAGCCAACCCATGCGCAAGCTCGAGATGAAACGTGCGATGCAGGACAAGCTCAGCGCTTTCCAGTTCCAGCAGCTATCGCTCACCCAGCGGCGGCTCTTTCTCGCGTCGCTAGCTCAAGCAGGTAACAGCAACAACGTGAAGCCGAAAAAGCGAGTCGCCAACAGAGAAGCGTTGAATGAACTTGCCAAAGACAAATTCACTCGGGCTCGCCAGAAGCAAAAGCCGCGGCAGGAATTCGCACGTCTGGATGACAACCGTCACTGTCGATTCACCCCAAGACTTCACAACAGCTCCAGTAAAAAGACCCTTCCTAGTAGCGATTCCGATGAAGAAGACGGAAAAGGTGCCGCCCTACGCCGGAACGAGGATTTCGTGCGCCGTATGGAGGCAGCCGAGCGAGCGCGTCGTGAACAGCTCCGTCGGACGCGTGAGGAAGCTGCGTATCTAGCCCGCGTCGACAAGAAGGAGTGTCCAAGCTGCGGCAACTCGCAATCCTACTCGGAACTCACGCAGAAGCGGAAAAAATGCCCGAACTGTGGCGTCACGTACAAGAACCACATCGCCTGGGTAAGTCCATCTTTCACTCTGCATGCAACGATGTGATCCCTTGTTCTAATTGTTCTAAGTTCTTGTTGTTGGGCGTAGAATGACGTCGCGAAAGAGTTCCTTACGCGCATGGGGGAATTCCAGCAAAATCGCAAGGAGAAGCAGCGCGAGAAGCAGGAAGAGTTCGAACGCCAAGAAACCTTGTCCTGCAGACCCGAGGTGGACGAAGACTCCAAGAAGACGTGGGAAGAAGTGCGCGACGAGTTCCTTGGCCGGCTGCAGCTTGATCTGCAGTACCGCGAGTTGTCTCGGGCGGCCATTTGGGAGGAGATCCAGCGCGAGTGCTCCTTCTCGCCGTCGATTACGCGCCTCGCCCGACAGGTATGCTGCCGGCGTCTACGTTAAAAGGTTTGCGCTAGACTAATGCAGTGGTTGGCCTTTGCAGCTCGAGCTGGGAGACTTTGACGAGCGACTCCGACGCGACTTGGACGAGCGTCGACTGCGTCGTGAGCAGCTGGCAGCGCGAGCCGAGGCCGCTGCAGCCAGGGAACGCGGATTCGAGCGACGCAATGCATCCAGCAAGTCCAAGAAGCAGTTCACGCCGTCCGTGCCCTTCCAGGAGCGTCTACGCCAGGACCTCGAGAAGCGTCGGGCTCGCAGCAGAAGTTGACGTCACAATATATTAGTGTGGGACCAAATTTGCTCTCTTCCCAATCTTTGGACTATTTTGCTTTTTGGCTCAATAATGGCAGGAGGCCGCAATCAGTCGACAGCGTCTGCTTCGCGCCATGCGCCGCCGATTCCCTTCGACCGCAGCCATAATGAACCTGTGCGTGTGTATCCTCCCGAGCTTGGCCGTAGCGGTGCCCTCGCCGCGCTACAGTCGCTGCAGAACAAGAACGTGGCGGTCGTGGGGGTTCTGAGCTCAAGCTCCTCGTCCTCGTCAAGCGCCTTCGTCTTTGCCAACCGCTTGATCGGCCGCCGCGTTTTCCGGGAAGAAGAGATGCAGGCCGCCACCACGCTGAAGGAGGCCAGACTGCCTGCCAGTGTTCACCTCTACTACGACGACGTGGCCAGGGTAATCTATCTGCTGGGCGTGGCTCGACCCGAGAGCTTGAGCTTCTGTCCACCGACGCCGACCAAAATAATGACGCCCAACAGTTGCAAGAACAGATCGGCCGTAAGAAGACAGCCAACATCGGCTGGAGCCATTGAAGAGCAGACGCCGCTGAGCGACATGCGGCGGATGCGCAATGAGCTGGACGCCTGTGAGCGCGAGAAGCTCAAGATGCAGGTACTGCTCTACTCCAGCTGTCACATGCTGGTCGTGATGAAGGAGAACACGCGCGTGACGACGGACTTGCTGAAGGAGATTCGCGCGCAGGCAGCGGAGAAGACGCAACTGCAGAGCTTCGTGCCGACGTCCACCAAGCACTCGAAGCGCGAGAGTGGGCACGCAAAGGGGTCTTCTTCTTCCACATCAAGTGGAAACGCGTTTGCTCCTGGTCGCTGCGTGCCATTAGTGGTTTACGCCGTCCCGGCACCCGACGAGATCATGCATGTTTCGCTCAAGACGCAAGGCTCCGGGCCCTCGCGGTCCGCCACCGTGACGTTCTGCAAGGCACTCGAGACGCGCTTGACGACGCTGTTCCGATCTTTGCGGGGCAGCACCGTTGGCTCGGTCCGCATGCGCGACGCTCTCAGCACCGCGAATCTGAGCAAGGAGCGACGTGTATTCAACGCGGACCCGACGCATAGTGTGGTGGTGGTGTCGAGACGCACTGCCACAGCCGACGGGCGGGCGGAGGCGCAGCTCGAGGATCTGCTGGACGCACTGCTGGAGGCGGATCTGTCTGCCGACGACGTTCTCAACGACGAGTCGCTGCTGCAACCCCTGGAGGACGATGACATGGGCTTTCAGCGGCTGAACCAGTACGTGCAGAAGTATCTGGACCTGCTCTTCTCGTTCTCGCCCAGCGGCAGCAAGGACGGCGGACGCACCGAGTTGCTGAGCGTTCCGCAGTGGCTAAAGGCCTTCCACGGGCTCGTCAAGGGCTACGGCCGGATGGAATCAAAGCGGAGGCACGAAGCGGCTGCGCTGGAGGCTGCTGACAGCGGCGGTGTGGACGACTGCACCCCGGGGACTTACCAGCTCGACCGCATGGCCGATGATCGCGGACTGGGATAGGCGCTGCAAACGAGCCGCGGTGATCAGACTCGCGAAGACACTTGGGCTCACAGGGATGGCGCTGCCAAAAAGGATCTTTTGGCGTCGAGTAGGCATTGACGAGTAGGTGTCGACAATCCTCGGTCTCCATCGGCGGTGTGGCCCAGCAGCAGTTCTTCAGCGGCGGGCGTTGCCGTTGGCGGAGTCTCCGCTTGGTGATCGACTCCGCCATTGCAGCTGCCGCCATCGAGCTCGTGCTGCTGTGTCGGATCTGCGAGCTGTTGACCCAGCAAAGGCTGGTGGTATGGGGTCATTCGGTGGTCTTCAGTCGTGGCGGAAGATGGCGGCACTCGGACCCTGGAGGCCTGAACGGCATCCTGGTGGCGTGCTGCAGGCAGCGGCCGCAATAAGGTGGAGCTCACACAGGACCGAGACACTTCCTTGTTAAATGAGATCATGACCAGCTGCACCAGCTCCGTTCTCGACATCACCAGCGCCGGGCTCCGCGACGTCGCCGTAGTCGTGATCTTCAACGAGGCCGTTAACCGCTGACATGTCTTGCACCAAGTTCTCCGTGTCGTCGGTCAACTAGACCGAGTAGAACCAGTCATGTCCTCAACCCTTTAATCATGGCGCCGAGCCCGTTCTCCACGTCGACGGTCATCTTCCTCCTCGGCGTCCGCATCGTCCACCAACGTTCTCGACATGCACCGACGGCTGGATACATGCGATCATGGCCTCAACCATTTCAAGCATGGCGTCGAGGCTATTCTCCACCTATTCTCCCTCATAGCGTAGCGAAAGCTAGTTTTGAACTGACCGCTTCGCCTTTGATCTGACGGCAACTGCTCTAGCGAATGACCGTGCTAAAGAATAATTAATCATGCTATATAAGGGTTTTTGATGTGACCGTTTCTTATTGAGCAAAATTTGTAAAAATACGTGAATTCCGTTTGACTTGGAATGAGTATAGAATTCTGCTTCGACACCAGATGTCCATCAGAAGCATCCTAATTCAAACGCCTGTCAGAAGAACAAGTTTGGGAGAAGGCGCGTCCGATCGCGGTAGTCCCAGATCTCCGCGCTCGCAGTCAGGTCTCGCCTATCATGTTCCTCCGCTCGCTTTACGGCTCGCGCATGCCCCAGGCGCTGCACGTACGCCTCAACTCGCCCCTAGTACCCTTAAATACCACCTAATAGCGAATCTTTTGTCTGTCCCTCAGCCCCGCGTAGACCCAGAAGCTTCGAGTTACTGGGAAGAAGACACCGCTAGCTCGCGGGAGATTGCACGCGCCATGGAGGAGGCGGACGCGAGCGACGAACCCGATGAGGAGGGCAAGAAGAAGAGCGCCGTGCTGGCTGCCGCGTTAGCCGGAGATGAGCACGCCGGCCGCCGCCACTCAGTGCCCACACTGTCGTCGCAGCTGGCGGCGCTTCTGGGACCCGACGGCCTGGCGCTGGAAGACGTGGAAGGCCTGCGCGTAGAGGACATGGGCTCCTCGCCACTCCACGCGCAGCTGTCGCCCGCCGGCCTCATCTCCATCGCGGCCGCCGACATCGACGAGGCGGCCACCAACAACTCGCACCACGTGCCTCCAGTTAACGGGGAGCTGGATCTGGCTTTCATCCGATCGCTGCGGCAAACATCTACAGCTGCTGATGGATCAGGAGAAGATACGGAGACTCGCAGATCGTCAAAGTACGTTGGAACTTGATGTTGGTGAATTGTGGAGGTCTAAGACATTCTTCTGTGTGTACTGCAGTGTTGTAAACGCGGCGCTCACTCAACTGCTTGGACCTCTCCCTTCGTTGACGTCGGAAGAGTCGCCTGTGGACGCTGAAGCTGTGGAGAGCGAGAACAAGCTCTTCTCGCTGGTGCGTCGTCATCTCAAGCTGCTGGGCTCGACGTCATCTTCGACGGCTGAAGAAATAAAAGACAACGCGGCAGAAGGCCAGAGCAAACTGCGCTTCCTGTCGCTGCTTCGTCGCATCAACGAGCTCCGTTCGCAGCAAGTCGAAGTACGTCGGCCTTGGATGTTTTAACCATTGTGCGTTGCTGCTGATGTTGCGTAATTTTCCGTGGATGTAGCAGACCGAGAGTTGGGATGGTCTGCCATACCCTCAAATCATTGCACTCCCGACGTTCAAGTATCAATTCCGCGAGCACCATGACGCCGACAACCACACGGAGGAGGAATCCGAGGTTAATAACACGGTTTGTGCGGTGTGTTGTGACGAGTTCGAGGCGGAGGAAGAAGTGCGCGCGCTGCCGTGCCTGCACTTCTACCACCGCGAGTGCATCGACCAGTGGCTCATGTACCACCGTCAGTGCCCGATCTGCAAGCACGTCGTTGCCGTCTATTAGGCATCGTGCCTAACGCGCCTCGTGCACTATCCTTCTCCATCTTCGCTGCTTGTGGCTCGTTATGTATCACCGAAAAAAGTTCATGTCAAAACTCATCAATGCACGGATTCGTTCACGGGTCTTTAGTCTTCAGTGCTCAAGCAACTACGCTAACTCCTTAGTGATCTCTCCCTAGACTTAGTGATCCAAGATGCGCAGGTTGCCCGTCACCACCTTGTTTTCTAACACCGTTCCATCCGGCAGGTCAATGTGAGCACCTTCGTTCGCAACAAGAATCACCGTTCCCTTTGGGTAAAAAACCAAAAATTAGTTTTTGCAGGAAAAATAAAACCCGAAAAAGTCACAATGCTTACCTTGAGTGTGATGTTGCAGCCAAACTTGACGTCGCCGGCGACCGTGAGGTGGTCTAACTCCGTGATGTCTGGGATGCCGTGCTCAAAGCGCGCCAGGTATTCCTTGGCGCTCTGGAACTCCAGGCCAAGCTTCACGATCGGGATCGTAGGCGTGGTCCGCGCCGGGTTCATGATCAGGCTACCGTGCTTGATCTGGTACAGATTCGACTGCACGAGGAAGAGGTCCGACGACGACTTAACGGGCAGGAAGCGCGAGCGCGGCACCTTGAGGCCGATGAAGCTCTTGAAGAGGTGGATCGCCTCGCCTGCCGCGGTCTCAAGCTGCACGACCTTGTGGTTCTTCACGGTGCGGAACGTGACCAGCGGCTCAATGTCGATGAGGTCCTGTGCCACCAGCCTTTGAATAGCGCGTAAGTTCACCCAGAGGTTGTTCGTGTTGAACGTCTCGAACTTGTTGATCGCTCGGAAGTCGTCCATGTGCTCCGGCGGCACCTGGCTCGCTTCCAGGAGGTGGGGCTTGTCCTTGTAGCTCACTAGCGTGCCTCCCTGGACATCCGCGCGGGTCTTCTCGGTCACCTCCATCACGAACTCCGAGTCCTCGTTGATCATGTGGTAGAGCATGTCAAGGTTGACCGTGGCGCCCAGGTTGTCCACATTCGAGATGAAGATGTACTCCTTTCCCTGGTTGATCAGGTTTTCCAGCAGCCCAGACTCAAACAGCGCGTTGTAGACGTCGCCGTGGCCTGGCGGGAACCACTTTTCACGCGTCAAGCGGTCATACTTGGTGTTCGGCAGCGGCAGCATCGTCTCCTTGACTATGAACGGGTAGCAGCTCTGGTTGAACGTGTGAATGCTCAGGTTGTGCATGCGGTACTTGCGAATGATGCGCACAGTCTCCTCGTGCGTGTTGAACGAGTTCATGAGCACAAGCGGCACGTCCACGCCGTACACGCTGTTCAGGTACTGCCGGCAGCAAAGAAACAAAGTCTTTAGCATGCTTCTCCGTATCATCCCAAGCTCTGCAAAGCCAGCCTACCTCCACTTGGCGCACAGTGAGATCCAGGAACGACATGTCGTGGCGCACTTCGATGGCGCTCTTGGGTCCTTCGCAGCCCAGCGTGGTGCCCAGACCGCCGTTCAGCTTGAGGATGACCAGCTTGTCCAGCAGCTCGTGGCGCAGGTTCATGTCGTTGGGGCAGCTCTCCACCGCCGTGTTGCTCGTGAGCATGCCGTTCGTTGGCGGTTTGACCGAGTTCCTGCAGGCAAGCCATAGTCATTGACAGCCCCGCCCTCTCCATTAATCATAGAGCCAACTGGCTGCATACCAGTCGATAGACGTCTTCTTGACCTTGGAGTACTTGCGGAAGAGCTTGAGGAAGTTCTTCCGTTGGCGATTGCCCATGAGTTCTTGCGACGCCAGCGCCTACAGCAAGATAGAGCGAATGAGTCGCTATGTTGCCACCCCCTAAAGACATTGTAGCGCACCTCGGCCATCTGGTCGTCCACGGAGAACCGCGCCGGCATGTGCGTCTTGTAGTGCATGGCTGCCTGGTCTCGTCGGGGGGAGTGAACCGTATCCGCAAGTGAGGACCTCGATTGAGTGTTTTGATCGCGTCGTGTCCTTGTAGCAGCTATCCCAGTTCCAGACCCACATCCATATTGTGTGGACACGCCAAACTCAGATATTTTTTTCGAATTGGATCTCACAACCAAGTCAAGCAGCAGCATTGTGTATGATGAGTGTCACAAAAGAGCTTACACCAGACAGCAATGGTCTCGCAGCGGAAGTCTGGCGAGGCGCGGCCGCTGCTCGCGCGCTCCGTGGGTTCGTCCACCGGCTCGGCCTCCAGCTCCCGGCGTGTGCGCGTCACCCGCTGGCGCAGCCTCAACGCGCCGCAGTACTACGAGGCCGTCTACAATACCCGTAAGGACACCTTTCCTCCGCGTCCCTTGCCTTGTAGCCGATACTAATGCTTTGTTTGCAGTGCTCAACTACGCGCCAGCGAGCGTCGTGGCCTTCGGCGGCCTGGCGCTGCTTATCGGCGTGTTCGTGCTGATCCATACGCAGCATCTCGTGGCTACGGCCGACCTGCCGCGCAGCTCGCTGGGCACGACGAGCCCTGTGGTGAAAGCTGCAGCGCCTCAGATCCGCGCAGGCGCCAGCAACTGCTCCGAGCTGTGGATCGACCAGCGCATCGACCACTTCTCGTGGCTCGCAGCGGAAGCCGTGCATCCTATTGATGCCAATTCCACATCCAGCGGCCTGCCAGCCACGTATAAGCAGCGGTACTTCCTGAACACGCAGTTCTGGGACCCGACAGACAAGAAAGCGCCCGTGTTCTTCTACACGGGCAACGAGGGCGACGTGACGCTGTATGCCAACCACACCGGACTCATCTGGGAGAACGCGCAGAGCTTCAAGGCGCTCGTCGTATTTGCCGAGCACCGTTATTATGGCAAGAGTTTCCCGTTCGGCGACAAGTATATGGACCACCTGGCCTTCCTCACTCACGACCAGGCGCTTGCCGACTACACGGAGCTAATTTATCACCTACAGAAGGAGCACAGCGCCTTCAACCACCCGGTTATCGCATTCGGAGGCAGCTATGGTGGTATGCTGTCGGCCTGGTTCCGAATGAAATACTCGAACATCGTTGCCGGTGCCATCGCTGCTTCCGCGCCGATCTACGGCTTTGCAGGCTTCCCGGATTTCGACGGCCAGAAGTACTGGCAAGTGGTCACGCGCGATGCTTCTCCTGCTGCTGGATCAGCCGAAAACTGCGTGCCCAACGCGCAAAAGGCCTGGCCGCTGATCTTCGAGCTGGCTAAGACGGAGAGCGGCCGGGCCACGCTGTCTTTAATATTCAGATTATGTGAGCCACTGACCAGCGAGGATCAGGGCGAGGACCTGGCGATGTCGGTGTTGTTCGCCTTCGACACGCTCGCCATGGGGGATTTTCCGTACCCGTCGAGCTACCTCACTGGAGGTGCTGTGGACCTTCCAGCATGGCCATTTCGTGAGGCGTGCTCACATTTGGCGGGCGATTTCCTGTCGGCGAAGCTCCGACAAGAAAAAGTGGACACGAAGTTGCTCGAAGCGCTCCGTGATGCGGCTAACGTTTTCCACAATGCCACCAAGGACCTCACGTGCTTCAAGATCCCGACTTTGTGGGACTACGACGGCATCTGGGACTACCAGTATTGCTCGGAGATGCTGCCCCAGGAGACGTACTTCAGCACCAATGGTGAGACCGACATGTTCTGGCCGCGCAAGACCACCTTCGAGGAGATCCGCGCACACTGCCAGCGCGAGTGGCACACGACGCCCGACCCGAACGGCGTCCGCGTGAGCTACGGCGACGAACTGCTCCGATCGGCCTCCAACATCGTCTTTAGCAACGGCCTACTCGATCCGTGGAGCAGCGCCGGCGTGCTGCACGCGCCGAAGGACGCCAAGGTGACGATCGTGGAGATCGCCGAGGGGGCTCACCACTTGGACCTGTTCTTCAGCCACCCGAAGGACCCGCCGTCGGTCCTCGCCGCACGCAAGACCGAGATCAAGATGATCCACGCGTGGATTGACGAGTTCGTAGCATATAAGTAGGCAGACCCTGCAGCTACATAATTGAAGTATCGTACTTCTTAGTAAACCGAAGCATATTTCTGAAGTTGAAGTTGGTGTCGCCATTACATCCGATAAAGTGCGAATCCAACCTCGTGTGCAGAACCACAATGATAATGTTGGTGTGCGGTACACAATCCGAATCCTAGTCACCTTGCCACGCGGTCAAACGTAAAGAGACTGACGATGGCTCTCTCTTCTCGGCTGCTGGCCGCTTGCGGCGCCGCGCTGCTGATGCTGCTGTCGGTGCACGCTGCCACGCTCAACGTGAACATAAAGCTGGCCTCGTCGCGGGTGGCGCTGACGGGCGACGCTCTGGAGGTGGCTGTGCTGGTGACGCCCAAGCAGACCAAGCTCAAGCAGCTGACGCTCGAGACGCTCGTGGACACGTCGGGCGCCGCGGTGCTCTCGGGACTGGTGCGTAGTACGCCAATAACGAAGAAATATGAGGAAGAGTATGCACTGACAGAGGGTGGTGTGATGTGTTACGCAGACGCTCAAGGGCGACGGCAGCAAGTTCGTGACCAAACTCAAGGGCGACGAGAAGTTGCAGGCTGGCATGTACAAGCTCAAGGTCTCAGCTGTGGACGAGGAGACGAAGGAAAGCGTCTATGAGGTGCTGCAGCTCAAGGTGACGACGCCCGTGGAGGTGGCCGCCGCCAAGGTTAACGGCAAGGCGCTCCAGCTGGGTGACAAGCTCCCTGTTAAGAGCTTCAACGCCGCGGCTGATGACTCGCTCCAGCTGGAGGTGGCGCTGCAGCAGGCACACGACAAGACGCCCGTAGTGGCACATCAGGCCTTCCTGCACTTCACGCACGCCACCGAGAAGACGGAGACTTACTTCGTGCTGACGGCCGAGTCGGGTCTGACGCACAGCACGATGCTCCAGTTCGCGGGGCTCAGCAAGAAGTTCGGCTACAACTCGGGCAAGCACCACGTGGAGCTCATCCTGGGCGCGTCCACTTTCGAGAAGGCCATCGTGTGGGACCTGGGCAACGTGGAGCTGCAGCTCGGCGCTGCGCCGGTCGAGACGCCCTCGCCGCTCTACAAGAAGCCGCTGCTGCACGAGAGCGACACAACGCTCAAGGCGCTGCCGGAGATTCAGCACGTGATGCGCGAGGACGACCCGAGGCCGCCTGTGGCCGTGTCGCTGGCCTTTGTGGGCGCCGTGCTGACCCCGCTGGCCTTCTTCTTGGTGTTTGTGGCGCGTCTCGGCCTCAACATCAAGCGCCTGTTCGAGGGCTCTGTGTTCGTTTTTGGCTGCGTGTTCCTGGCGTCTCTGGGCGGCATCTTGGCGCTCTTCGGGCTCTACTGGCTGGAGCTGACCATGTTCCGCACCCTGGGCTACCTCAGCGTCCTGGGCTCCGTGAACCTTTGGTCCGGCCACTTGACGCTCAAGCGCCTCGCCGAGGCTCCTGTCAAGAAGACCACCAAGGTCGAGTAGAGTGGGCAACAGGACGAAGGTGCCATACAGCCTTATGCTGTCCGAACATGGGCAGCCGTGACTGCAGGACGCGAAAGATGTGCACGGATGAAATGAAAATGAGTTCGTGTGCCTTGCTGGGCGTTCCGACTACGAGAGTGGTCCCATGACCCCCTTGCAGTTGAAACCCTCGTTTGAAAACTCCATCCAGATGATCCTGTGGGCTCGTGTTGTTGACACCTGTTTCTCGTTCAGCTCCGTCCAAACCTGGTTTTGGTCGTCTGCAGCGGCGTTGGGGTCTTTGGGATGCCTCACATTTGGTCGCACGTGGCACACACGCTGGGATATTGCTCGGGTCCAAGCCCACATCGCCAGTGCTCGGAAGCTTGTTGCAATGATCCACCGAGCCAGTGTCGCAAGCAGTCCTTTTGGCGCTGCCACCAAGACTGCACGCCGTTGCGTCTCCCTCCTGGGAGGCTGGAACTCGCCCATTTTAGTCAACTTACTGACTTCAACATCGCCACGTCAGCTGGCTAACATCTGATACCCCCCATAAACCTGTATTGCCTCCGTCCGCTATACGTGTGATATGTCCTGTGTAATCGAGTCTACCCGTCAGATTTATTCGCAACTGCGGGCAACATATCGGCAACTTGCGCCGCTCTGACCATTTTTCCGCAGAAAATGGAACTGCCCGATGGATCATGAGGTTAAAACCGTACTTGAAGGCCGCTGTGGCGTTGCAGTGTTCAGCAGCAGCAGCAGCGCCACGGGCTTCAAGAGCGCCACCCAACCTCGTCGCTGGCTAACCGGAAAGGCGCCTCATTATCGCAAGTTACACGGCCATGAGCAGCCAGCAGCAGCAGTGGAGGAGCGATCCCCGTCGCCGCGTGGATGTCCGGCCGTCTTCGCACAAGAAGCCGACGCTACGGCCAGCCATCGTACTGTTCGACCCCAAGGACCTGGAACCAGCCAATGGAGATAGCGGACCAGCGGAGTGGAAGGGATCGCTGACGGTGGAGCTGCTGCAGGACAACCAGGAGGAGGACGAGGAGGACAATCAGGACGACAATGACGAGGACCCGGACTCCCCTACCGCCAAGCAGACCCGCCTGCGCGCGCGCGTCATCGAGGAGATCTGCGAGACCGAGAAGAGCTACGTGGACGACATCCGCGCGCTGCACGACCACTATATCGTGCCGCTGGAGGACAACACGCACCCCATCACGGAGGACGCGCAGATCGCCGTCTTCTTCAACAACTTGAGACACCTCGTCATGCTCAACTCCAAGCTGCTCACGGATCTACTGGAGATCGTGGAGCGGCGGGCGGCGGCGGCAGCACAGAAGAAGGAGGCGCACGGCAAGCGCAAGGGCGTCAAGAGTCCAGTAGCCGTGGCGGTACAAGGTGAAGCGGAAGGCGTCGGCGCAGTGTTTTGCCGCTACGCCCCGCTGTTTAAGCTCTACGGAGGATACGCCAAAGATTACGAGGGAGTGGCAGCGCTGCTGCAGAACTTCCGTCGCGACACGCGCCTTGGGTTCTCAAAGTTCCTGGAGGGATGCAGAGAGAAGAGCGGCTCGACCAAGCCGTTTGAAAGCCTGCTGATCATGCCGATCCAGCGCATTCCGCGCTACAAGCTGCTGCTCGAGCGGCTGTGCGGGCTGACGCCGCCGGAACACCCCGACGCAGCCTTCCTTACTGAAGCGGTGGACCGCGTACGCTCCGCGGCGTCGCTCATCAATGAGACGGTGCGTCGCCAGGAAAACCTCGAGACCGTGCTGCAAGCTCAGCAGAAGTTCGCCGGCCAGCTGTCGCTCTTCACAGCGGATCGACGGCTACTGAAATCGGGTAAACTGACCAAGATGTCCACCAGGCGCCCGGAGGACGTCATGATCCACCTTTTCAATGACGTTTTGCTGTACAGTGGCGTGCTGATCACGGGCGGCTATCGCGTACGGCGCATTGTGTACCTGAACTCGAAGGCTGTCACGGTCAAGACGAAGCTCCCCACGCCAGTTCAAGCCCTCCTGGACCAGCAGTCACGCCGCCGCCTACGCAAAGACTGCGGCTTCGTCGTCACTAGCCGAGAGAAAACGTTCATTTTGTTCACGGAGACTCCAGAGACGCGGCGTGAATGGGTTCAAGCGATCGCCAGTGCTGTACAAGACGCTCAGAAGCAGAAACAAGTTGGACGGGGAGACTCTGGCGACGGAGACAACAACAATCCCGAGTCGTGTGAAGGCCCCGCAAACGCCGCCGCTTGTTGGGTCCCGGATACCTTCGCCGAGTCCTGCACCATCTGCAAAGCGTCCTTCCGAGCCTACTATCGAAGGAAACACCACTGCCGCCGCTGCGGTGCGGTGGTGTGCGACACGTGCTCTTCAGGACGTGCACCGCTCTTTGTTGGTGAGGCATCACGCGCCGTTCGGGTGTGCAGTCCTTGCTTCAAGATCCTTGGTCTCGTGCGCCAAATTGCGATGCATTGGCTGTCGCGGGTCGTGGAATTCCGTGGCGTGCTGCGACGCCGTCGCTTTAACAAGTGGACGGAGCACTACTTCGAGCTCCGTGCAGGCGTACTCAAGCAATTCACGCTCGAAGCGGCCTCAGCTGGCACAACTCCGGTTGCTCAGAAGGGTGATGGTGCGGGGTTTAACAACGGTGGATCGGCCGTTGCTGGAGCGCCAATCGGTGCCTTGAGATGCTGTACTGATGAACTCGCTCTTGCTGGCGCCATTGTGATCCACCGCTCTGACAGTCGCGCGCACAAGAACCGCTTCTGCTTCCAGATTTCCACGTCCGAGTACGACGAGGCTGATTCCAAGGCCAAAGTGGGCGATAGTGGCTCCAACCAGCGGAAGACAAGCCCTATGGGAAGGCGCCTAAGCCAGCCTTCGCTTCGACCGCACCTCAGGAGCAAACTGTCGCCATTAAAGCAAGCGGTCAGCCGCTTTGGTGATGCGGTATCGCGTCGTTGGGAGCCGGCCGGCACACCGAATGGCCCCGCCGTCCCGCTGGCGTCACCTCCGCCGCCAGCTTCGTCGCCAACTTCGCTGCTTTCATCGTCATCGAACGTGACGACCCCAATGCATGAAACCGAGTGGATCTTGTGCGCTTCGACCGTCCAAGAAGAAGTGGCGTGGCGCGTGGCAATTCAGAGCTCGGCCGATAAGGCCTTGCATCGCATGCGGCGCTCGCGTGTGACGGACTTCCCCAGCTCACTCGCGCAGAGCGGCATTCTGAGCTTGAGTGTGCCCCCGAACAGCCTTCGGGCGTCGATGTCTGCGCTTTCTGGCGCCAGTTTCGTTGGCGCTGCTGGGAGGCGACGGATGTCGTCGCTGGACCGTGGACGTGCCACGGATGCCGAGCTGTCGATGGAGCTTGCTCAGGCTGCGGGAGAAGATCGGGACGCGTACTTGCTCGAGCGCCGCCGCCGTCAAATTCTGAAGGAGACCATTCGGTCCGAGGAGAGCTACGTGCGATGCCTGGACGAGTGCATTCGGCTCTTCGTTCAGCCGCTGCTCCTGCGCCAACTTGAAGGCCGACAAATGTATCGGAACCGGCAGAACAAGCGGAGAAGCTCCTTACGCCCAGCGCTCACGGGACCGTTGACTACTTCGGCTCGGCATGGGGCTGCAGCTCCAACCCGGGTCCATCGTCGAGCTGGAAGCAGCAGTAACATTGGCGCCGGCATCACACGGGGCGGTGGAAGCAGCAGCAGCTTGCACAGTATGCTCACCGCGTCGTACAGTGTCGCGGCAGCTGCTGCTAGCTCGGCGTCGTCTCTATCCACGACATCGACTGCGGCGCCCAAGATGCTCGTCATGGACGCGGACTTGTCCATCTTTTTCAGCAGCGTGGATCAAATCTACACGCTCAACCAGCAACTGCTGGACCATTTGTCGCGCCACCTCGAGGAAACCAGCGCCACCGCAGCACTAGCTACACACGCGGAGAGTGGTCAAGGCTTACAACAGGAAGGCGGAGAGGCAGGGTTTCCAGGTGTGCGCGTCCACCGCGCAGGCGCCATCTTTCACGCCTACGCCCCGCTCATGCAGCTGTACACCTCGTACGCCAGCCGACACAGTGCAGCGCTCAGTGCGTTGGATTCGCCTCAGTTTGCTGGCTTTCTGCGCGAGTTGCCACCCGAGGCCGACGTGAATCGGCTTCGGCGCTACCTGAACATGCCGGTGGAGCGGATTCCGCGCTACAAGATGCTTCTCCAAGAGCTGCTAGGCTCGACGCCACCCGATCATGTCGACTTCGCGCCGCTGCAGTCCGCCATCCGCAGCGTGGATCGAGTTGCCAACAAGATCGAGGAGATCAGCGAGAGACGCGAGAACGCACGCACGCTAGCGACCGTGAGCGCCAAAGTGGGCATGGATCTGAGTGGCCGCCACTTTGTTCGCGACGGAATGCTGCGTAAAGTGTGTCGTAGCAAGGTGCAAACGTACTACTTCGTGCTGCTGGAAGACGGTAAGCTTGAGAAGTGCCATGCTTGGGGGGGGGCTTGTCTGACGAATTGGTGCTTGGGGTGGTTGTTTCAGCAATGGTCTATGGACGCCAAGGGGGCCTGCACAAGAAGAAGTTCCACTTGATTGATCTCTGGGAGTGCAAGGTGGCGGAGGATACGGAGGCGATGCCGGGGGTTATTACTAGGGTCGGGAACTCGAACAAGTGAGTGTTGCTCCCATGCTGCGCGAGTTGCGATGGACTAACGCGTTGCTGGTTCGTCTAGTGCCTTCTGCTTTTACTCGCCGCTCAAGTCGTTCATCTTGCTGACCGAGTCCGAGGAAGACAAAGTGGCGTGGGCGACAGACATTCGCGAGTGCATCGATCGAAACCTGCAGGGCAAGACGCACCCACGCCGCGCCAGCGTTCGCTCGGATCTTGTCACGGACAACGACGACGATTCCTCCAGTGGCTACGAGTTGGAAGGAGGGTTTGTGATCAAGAACGGCTGGCTGAACGTCTCTGGCGACGCCGCCAATGACTTGAACCATGGCAACACGAGCATGGCTCCGAGCCCGACTACGAGCAGCAAGAAGCCTCGGCGACTGTGGATCACGCTGACGCTGCAAACCATTTCGCTGGGGTCGACGTTTAAGGCCGCGCAGCCCGAGGAGACGATCCCCATCGAGTTGTGCGCGGTGGCTCCTCTCAAGGAGGACAAGTGCTTCCGTCTGCAGTTCGTCCACGATACGGTGAGCCGGCGACTTCAACCTGTTCGGTGTCGTCTGGACTCATTCCGCTTACTCACGTCCTTTGCCTGTTGTTCTCGTAGGAAACGCGGGCTCACACGACCTATCTGTTCGAGGCGCTGTCGCTTGTGGAGAGAGACGAGTGGGTGCGCGCGCTGACCCACTGCATCTCGGGCGGAGACGAGCTGGACCTGCGGCGCCGCAGCCTCAAGACGGCGACGCTGGCGCCGATCTTCATGTTCGACAAGGTCTCGAACGTCTGCACCATTTGCACGCACAGCTTCGCGGTGTATCGGCCGCGCCATCACTGCAGGTACGGAGCTCGCCACGACGGCCGTTGATGGGGGTCGTCTGTGGTCGCTGACTCGTCTGTTGTGATGGAACTCTGAACAGATTGTGCGGATCGCTCGTCTGCGGCAATTGCTCGAAGCGGCGGTGGACGTTGTCGTACAGCTCGAGCAAGAAGGCGTCGCGCGTGTGCGATAGCTGCGCGCTCCAGACCATGAGCATCACGCGCTCGTACGCCGTCGAGATGTAAAGGTCGACCGACCTGCGAAAAGCGATACTCTTGCAGCGCGTATCTTCCGAAATATCTGCACATTTGTTTGGTCTATAATAGTGCCCGTATAATATAATTGAAACCTGTAGCAGCTTATACCGAAGGGGCGCCCCTCCCCCAATGGGTCAGAGCACAAGTCAAGCGGCTGTTCCAGTGCTTGAGTAATAACCACTGGGCTGCCAATTCAGCAGTAAGCATTGCTTACTGATGAAT
>AWVW02034775.1:0-22496 GCA_000500225.2 Phytophthora pinifolia
GTTTGCCAGAAGAATACTCAGTATAGACCGCTAAACTTAGCCCGTCGGATTGCATTCCGAAAATGCTAATACTGTACTAGTAAGACGTAAAAATCGTTCTCACGAGACTCGCCTACCCCTAGTTTTATTCTGACCGCTGTCTGTGAAATCGTTTTGCGAATCTTGTGCCCTTTTAGGACGAAGTATGTAGTATAGTTTATCCAAGGGGCGGATTAATTAAAAGTTCACAAATAGTTTTAACAGTACACAAACATTGTTGATGTCTATCCCAAATCGTCCAGATACGCAAAAATGCCAAAACTATGAACGATACATTTATCACTCTCTCATCATCAGTGCCAATTCACCAAGTACTTCAGTGTGGCGTATCCATTCCGGCGCGCACGCCGCCACGCGTGAGTAGGTCGGCAATGTCGTCCTTGTTCGGCAATTGGGACAAGCGTACGTCGTGAACGAGGCGTTGCACCTTCTTCTCCTGCTTGAGGTACTGCAGGGCCATGTTGCCCAAGTTGGAATCCGGCAACGCCTCTGTGAACTGCAGACCTTCACGATACACGATCTTGCTGGCCAGACTCGAGGCCACGATCGAGCGCAGGTAGGCGAGCGGTACGTTCTGCTGAACACGGTCCAGTGCCAACTCGCGGAGCTTGGGCGGCAGATGCTCCTCGATGAGCGTGAAGAGCACACGCTGGTCCTCCTCACAGACATCGTCGAAGTGAGCCAGCACGGCGTCGTGCACGCGCGTGATCGCGCGGCTGATACGCTCACTAGCGGGTGGCAGAGCCGACGTTGGGTCCTTCTTGTACTCCCGGAAAAGCAGCTGAGCTTCCACGCGGGCCAGCGCGCGAAGCTTGTCCACCACTTCAACCACCAGCTCGTCTTTGACGGCCAGGAACTCGTCGGTCTCCAGCAACATGCTGGCCACGATCTCATACGAAGAGCACACGACGCCGCACTTGTTGGCTGAGCTGTCCTTCACGATCACTACGCCAGCGTTGTCGAAGAGAAGCTGGCGAGCCTCGGGAGTGATGAACAGGTTGGCGCCTTCCACGATGAGCCCGGACGACGGCTTTCCGTCGGCGTCCAGGTAGTCGCGCCAGTTGTTCTCGTTGATGGTGTTCGGGCGGCCTCCAGCCGGGATGAACAAGTCGCTCTTGACGCGGTTGTGCATCGAGTTTCGCGCACGCACGCCTTCCTGTGTGTTGATGTCGTGCTTAACTCCAGTAGACGACACCTTGGCGCCGTCAAAGCTCGACAACGGCAGCGAATCGTGCACCAAGCGGAGGAGCTCGTGCATGTCCAGCCCCTGCGGGTCTTCGATCACCCCCGTGCCGTCGCAAATGCCGACGACACGGAGGTTGTCGCCGTACTCGCGGTGCAGGATCTTGATCACGTTGCCGGCCACGTCGCCGTCCGTTCCACCCGTGATCTTGACCGTGAACGGCTGCTTCTTGGGGTCGATCTTCTGCGAGCGCAGCGCCACATCAGCGAAGACCGCCACACCTTCACTGGTTACGCCGTACACCTTGTGATTGAAGCCAGCGTCGGGCTTGGAGCTGATGAAGGCGCGCGGGATCGGGTAGCCGCGATACGCAGCCCGCTTCGTCATCCACACAATGTCGGCTGGGATGATATTCTCGTCAGGACCCAAGTAAATCAACTCGTCCTTGCCGTAGTAGTCGACGATCTTGTCCTTCACCTTCTCGTCCGTCGTGTTCAGGTCCAGCAGTGCGTCGGAAAAGGCCTTGACGCTCTTTCGCAAAATGAAGTCGCGTGGAGCCACGTCGCCAACGGGCCCGACGATGGGGTCGCAGAGCACCACCGCCTTCGAGCCGCCTTCCGGGATGTCCTTGTTCTTGAGCTGCTGTGCGAACGCCAGGTTGTAGGCCTCGTTGTATTGACGAGCGCTCTCGAGCGCGTGGGCATCCGTGGAGCTCGGGTACACCATCCGAAGCCCACCGCGAGCGATGTCCCGGAAACGCACGTGGAAGCCCTTGAAGCGACGGCCGTAGATGAAGAAAACGCCGAAGGGCGTGTCCTTGCCCACCGTGCCGTAGCCCATGACCTTGGGGTCCATACGCAACGACAACGCGTAGCGATCGCGCACGAACTTGTTGGTACGCAGCGTTCCGCGCACCGCGTCCGCCATGCTGTTGAGTAACAGGATGGCGTCCTCCTGCTCAACGTTGCGACGGATTTCCTTCTTGAGTTCATCGACGATGGCGTCCTGCTCGGCGTCGGTCATCGGGCGCTCGCTGCTCGGGTCGAACTTGTCCAGAAAGAAGTCGGCAATGCGCGACGCCAGCGGCAGGTGCTGGTCGTGCTCCAGCGTCTCCATGATGCGCGTCAAAGAGTACGCGAACGGGTCCTTCTTGGCCAGCACGCCGTGCAGCATGTTGCCGTAGGCGTAGATGAGCTCAGCGCGTGAAATGCCGAGCTCCGGGTGCTGCAGCGTCAGGTGCACGGGCCGGTCGTCCACCCACTTGAGGTACTTGAGGTTGCCCGAGATCTTGGACCACTCAAAGTCGAACCCGTCCTTGAGGGCCTCCTCGCTTGGCTGCACGAGGATGCGGATCATGGCCACGTGGCTGTCGTACTGTGGGTCCTTGACTACATCCAGATGGGCGCGCACCACGTTGAGGTTGCACAGCCCCAGGTACGTGGCCGCCTTCTGCATGAAGCTCTTGGGGATCACGTTGGCCGCCGCGATAGTGAGCATCGTCTGCGGAACGCCGCCGCTGGCGAGCTTGTTCTCCTTGCTGCGGTTCTCCCAGTCGTGCTCGACGTCCACGGCGACGCCCTCGGTGCCGATGAGCTTGTGGAAGAGGCTCATCTGCCAGGCCAGACGGCGCGGGTTGCTGAACTGCACGTACATGGTGTTGCTATGGTTAAGGAACGTGTCCACGGCCTCAGGCTCCAAGTGCGGGCCTGGCTCCGGGTAGCACTTGTTGCCCTTGTACTTGCCGGCCTGGATCTCAGCGCAGAAGCGCTGGATGCTGGCACGGGCCTGCTTCTCCTCCTCCGTCTTGTTGAGGAAGGGCTCCTGCTGGCCGAAGCGGAAGATGTCAAGCCCTAGAGAGTCATCGAGGGCGGTGAAGATCTTGACACGCGCCAGCGTGGCATCGTCCACGCTCTGTGGTAGCTGGTCCAGTACGTTGGCGAGACGGCCAGGGTAGTTGGCGCCCGAGTTAAAGTGCGAGAAGACGCGGTGGTCGGGCGAACGCAGCATGACCTCGGGCTGCTCGGCGCCCACGAGCGCCGTGATGGCGTTCAGGTGCTGCACGCGCTCCTCCTCGCGGATGGAGCGGAAGTAGGAGGGCGGCATGTTCTCCAGAAACCACGGGACGGTCTTGCTGGCCGCCGCCTTCTGGAACTTGTCCAGGGCATGCAGCATCTCCGCCTGCGTGACGCCCGTAGACAAGGCGCGTGCCAGCGTCAGCGGCAGCTCGGGAGCGTGACCGCCAGCGCGAAGCTGGGAGACGCGCAGCATTGAGGACGGAGGAGACTTGATGGGGACGCGGCGAGATGAAGAATGAGGTCGTATATGCGACGGAGCGGTCGCTGCTGCAACTGTTGTTCAACAAAAAACAAAATCTTCCGGCGGTTATTTAACTTGGGTTTTGTATGGTCATCGGGGTAGGGTTGAATGACATTTGCGCGTGGAGTGGATTTAATTGGGCAATAATGCAACGGACCAATCACTGCGGACGTACGCGTCGTTTCGACTGTCTATGTTTTGCGGGCATTTTACTTCAAGGATGCAAAGCTCTGCGAGGAACCTCCGCACCGCCAGCCACTCGATCCAGGCGAAGAAGCTTTCGCACCAGAAGGCTTCGAGGTCTCACAACGCAGGCAATGCCCGTCGCTCAACACATACCGGTAGGCTATCTGGTTGAACTTGGCCATAAGTTTCGGCGATCTGTAGCAAACTGCAACGAGACAATCGGTGGACCTTGCGGCTGCTAGAAACCATTCTTCAACTGGAAGTCGGCCTCTGGAACTCGAACTGTCCCTGTGACGGCAGCAAATGAGCTCCAGCGTTCTCCGTAAGACTGAGGAGCTGCCAATGCTGCGTGGACGCGTTCATGGAGCCCCAACCGAACAGGAATGTGGCGGCATCGGCTTCCGTTGGGTGATCACGTTGGAGACTCCAGTTGTGGATGCTGTGACGGCATTGGACGTACCAGTGGTGGCGATCAAGGCGTCCGACGGCGCGGCGGTAATTCGAAAGCTCCGAGAGCAGAACAAACACTTTCTCAGAGACGACGCGCTGCGTGTGCTTCGGCAGAATGGGCTCGGAGAAGTGCCGCTAGTTTGCGAATGGAGTGACGTTTGTCGGTGGACGAAGAGTTTGCGAGTGTGTTGACCAGTGGCTTGGACGTATTTCGCCCCGTTCGACGTGAGCTGGGTGGGAATCTATGCTGCTCATCGTGCACAGAAGGCCGTGTGAAGCATCCATCAATGTTCGATTCAAAACGTCCAGTGTTTTTTTAAGCTGCCAGACCGCAAGCGTGCATCTTGGCGTCCCCAAACGAGTAGTTTAAGGAGGAAGGCCAGGACAACTGCTCACTTGATCGGTGCATCACCACGAAGACTCCCGGTCTGGCTGTCGCATGTAGCACGAAGCCGCGAACGATCCTAGACGGACTGCCAGAATCGCAATAGGTCCTACTGAAAGGATGCCACGATCCACTGCAGCATTCCCTGAACGGCTTCTAAGCGGAACCACGTGAAAATACTCGTCGAGGGTGTTTGTGTCTTCAGCGTTAGGGATTTGGACACGGAACAGAGCAGCTAGCTACCTTTGGTTGTCTTGGACTTTTGTGATTTCTAATGAGGGTGTGAGAGAATCTTGATACCAGCCTTTGCCGAGACGCAGGAAATCTGTCACAACGACGAACGTGACAATCCAGGTTGGCGAGCCAAACCAGTCCACAGTAATCAGGGCATTTCGTTGGTTGATGAACTGCAGAACGAGCACGGATCCGGTCGGGAAAGGAGCGACAAGAGGCTACTGTTGAATCGTGAAGTTTGCAGCTCTGCCTTTTGTTTACTGGTTGTTGGATCCTACTACTCGGCATCGCAAGTTAGCGTGAATTCTGCGTCGCACTGCACCGAGATGACGAATTTCCCGAGTCGTCCAGGCTCATACGTGGTCGGCACGATCACATAGCCACCCTTTGCTGCTGCCGAGAGCACAAGTTCTGGTGGGGAGGTCACGAAGTGTAAAGGCACAAAGTCCGTCTCGCTCCACGGTCGGCCGTTGATAATGACAGGGTGCGTCGTGGAGTTCGATTCCCCGTCTCCGGATGCGTCGCCAGGCCGCGTGAGTTTGCCGGAGCCACCTCGGAAGAGGTAGAACCCGATCATGGTGCCCACAGAGTCTCGTTGGCAGCGCGACTTCCACTCGCGCTCCGATCGCGTGAGCGTGATACGGACTCTGGTGGGCCTCACCCCTTGCATCTGTAGGTAGAACTTGGGGTTTTGCCTCCAGTCCGGATGAAGATGGCAGCCTCCTGACTTCGCTGCTGTCCACTCGCAAGGCATGCTTTGAACCGCACCAGCGCCTTTCGGAAGCTCGTCCACCAACAGCGGGAAGTCACAGTCCACTTGCAGCTCGAAGGAACCTTCGGCTCCAGCTTCGCCCAGTGTCGGGACGATCAGCAGCCCTCCACCTCCGCTGGAATTGATGGCGCTAGGGGAATCGGAAGCAAGCAGCCATTCCTTAGGCACCTTCCGGAGATACAAACAAGCTGACGCTGGGTTGGTGTATGAGGACAGTCGACACCACTCTGTAGGCTTCACCACAAGTTTCGGTGCCGGGAAGTTGCCTCCTGTCGCTCCAGGCTCAGCTTGTGCGGGCGCTTCGCCGTCATTGTCGAGATCATCGTCTTCCGCCTTGTCGGCCGCTTGGTTGCTTCGAGCTTTGGTTCCTCGGATCAAACCTTGACTGATCGCAGTTGCCTTGGCAAACGGAGAGTCGACGATCTCCCCCAGGAAGTTGGTCTTCTGCCCCTTTGAATGAGCACGGAGCTGCGCCGCAGCAGAGCTACCAGAGCCACCGACCACCACAGCAGGGGAAGCAAGCAACGGTGCAGCTCGAACGGCTGTGATTCCGACGAGGTTGGCTCGGTCCTTCGCTGCTTCGCGTTGCTGGCGAGTTTTCGTGCCAAGTGAAGCACGGTGCGACGTCTTACGAAGCACAACCTTGATGGTCACGTGCGCTTTGGTCGCCAACAACTTGCGGAGCCTCCGACATTCACGAGGCGAACGCTCCGCGCATCGAACCCAGAACTGCGGGTTCTGACACCAGGCGGGGTTCTCCTCGCCAGCTACGTGGGCTTGAGGCAGTGGCAGCATCAGCAAGGGACCACCGGCGTTGGTCATCTCTCCAGTGCTGCTGGTACCCCCTCCAGGAGCGCCGTTCGGGTCGCCAGTTGCAGCGCCGTCATCCGCTCGCCAACGTCCGGTACGAATGACCGACATGATCGGGGGAACGCGCTCGACACGCACAGGCTGCGGCGCCACCACGCGCAGGAAGAACTCCATCTCGACCTTGGGGTTCGTCGTGTACGGAACGAGATAGTATGCTGCTCCCGGCGACAGCGTGACGTCCTCCTTCACCAGTTCACGCTCAGGAAGTGTCTTGGGCTGGCCCCCACTACTCCCAGGGGCTCCACTCGAGCTCGTGAAGCCAGTCATGGGCGTCGCTGGAGAAGACAACGAGGGCGTGGCTGGCGTTGCCGGGGCCGCAACACCAGACCACTCGATTGCTGACGAAGCTTCGTACGAATGAGCTTCCGCCACGATGTGGCTGCGCTTGAACTCCCAGACCGCTGGAGGCGGCTCGTTCGAGGCGATGGTGGCGAGCGTGAGCTTCTCACGCAGCAGCACAAAGTTGGTGGCGTAGTTGTCGCCACCGTACAGCCGAAAGTCACGTTGCGTTAGTGAAAGCAGCACACCGTTCACGGGCTTGTCCGTGGTGGGCTGTCCGCTGCTTGCGTTGATGCTTTCGAGCGGGACGGACAGCTTGAACTGTGGGTTGCGATGCCAGTTTGGGTCTGCGTCGTGAAGCCACCCCCACCGAGTCTTCTCGATCAATGTCTCCTTGGAGCGAGCCAGATGACCTGGTGAGTGCTGCGAGTTGTGGCGGTGATCGTCACCTCCTGAAGTAGGCGGCGGTGCTGAAGACGCTACAGTTGAAGCCTTGACAGGAGCTCCAGCAGCGGTTGGGCCTACCCAGTCGCCTCGGACGCTGTACTGGTGCGCGTCGGGCGGGAAGACGTGAACGACGAAGAGCTCGGTGAACGTCTCCACCAGGTCCTCCCACAACATCCAGAAGCACCCGTCGTGTCCGGAGCGCGAGAACTCGCAGCGCGGGTCCGAGCGCATGGCCTGCTCAATCTGCGCGTGCTCTTCCCACTTACTGTCGTCATTCGACCACTCGCCCTTCCACATGCCTCGGCCCCAGACCGTCTTGAGCTTGACGAAGCGCAGGACTTCTTTAGGGCCTTGCTGGCTAGAGGATCCTAACCCGGAACCTCCAGTCGACGGCAGCCCCACCTCGGTCACATGCTGGACCACGTACTGACGGTTCTTGACGATGCCCATGGCCGTGACGTCGTGCGAATTGAACGAGAGCTGTCGAAGTTGCGTCGTGAGGATGCACTTGTTCCGCTTGTAGCGCAGCAGCTGCTTCCACAAGAGCATCGACGGACTCGAAGTCGCCGCCGCGGGATTCCCCGCTGTAGCTTGATCGAACTGCAGTTGCTTGACACGCTCCAGCTGCAGATCCACTCGATGCGCACTGCCCCCCGTGCAATCGAGAAAAGCTTCGAGGATGCGGCCGCTGCTGGTGCCGGCGCTGCCTCCGATTCCTCCGCCGTGCTTCTCGTCCAGCGCTTGATAGCTGCCGTGCAGCTTGGCGTACGCTTTCTCCAGCAACGGCACGAACACTTCGTTGCGGTCGGCACTACTGCCGTACAACGCAGACCCTGGCGGCGTGAAAACTGCAGCACCTCCACTGGAAACCTTGTCCTCCGGCTGGAGTTCCATCGAGTACGGGATGCGTGTGTCCGTCGTGACCGGCACCCAAGCTTCGTCCTTGTAGAAGCGACAAGTGTAGACGCCGAACTGCTTGAAGCCATGCAGCGACTCGGACACGAAGAGGTTCTCGACGAGGTTGTCGGGGTGCAGTGCCACCGCCGCGAACACGCCCAGAAGCCACGCATCATTGAGTAGGCCTTCACGGAGGACACCACAGCCGGCCGAGCTCTTGAAGTAGTCCGGGTCCTCCGCGTACTCCGTCGGTCGGTACCAGAAGACGTCGCCGCTCTGCTGCGGCACGTAGTCTGGCAGTTTGGCCGGGTCGAAGTACAGACTCGAAGACCCCGCAGCGAAGTCCGGGTCCTCGTAAAGCGACACGGAGCCGGTGTTCTCGTCTGCTTGACTACTGAGCCACTGGACGATCTCGTCCTCGACCGAGCAAGGAGAGGAATCGATCGCCAGCGATCGATGCGGCATGGTGGAGAGACGTCAGAGGAGGCTTGTGCGCTTTGGCACCGCGAAACGAACGCGTCGTTTGGTGTGCACGTCACTTCGTCATTGATTGGGCTACATACCCGTTTTCTGTGTGGTCATTGCTCAAAGATGCTGTGGATGTGGGGACGGCGTTGCGTCTCCGTGACGAGGAAGCCCGGCCTTGGTGGACGCACGGTGTGCTCGGTGCTGCAGTCTCCGGACGTAGCAGACTTGCGCGTGGGAGTGGTGGGGCTTGGTGCAATCGGCACCATCTTCTTCACGCGCCTGGGGCTACTGGCAGCCAGTGGCATGACCGAGACGCTGCACGTGGACGCGTTTGTGAAGCCCAAGCAGCTCGATGATTGGGTAGGGAAGGAGAGGCTGCAGTTGTCGCTGCAAGGAGAGGACGAGGAGGTGCTGGCCTTTCAAGTGGCTCCGAACGAGAAGGTGGTGACGGCTTTGAATGCGCCGAACGTGCGGGTTCGCACGTTGGAGACAGCAGTTGACGACGGTGACGAGGCGCTGGACGTGCTACTAGTGGCGACCAAGGCGTACGATAGCGCGGGGGTGGTTCGAGAGCTCCGGGGGCGGAACAAGCACGTGCTAAAGGACGACGCGCTCTGTGTGCTGCTGCAGAATGGACTTGGAGAGCTACCTGAAGAGGAAGGGGTGCGTGAGCTGAGCCGCGCGGAGGATCGATGGCGGTTTGCCAATGGAGTGACGTTTGTTGGCGGACGAGTGCTGGAGTTCGGGAGGGTGGTGACCAGCGGGCTGGAGATGGGGATGACGTACCTTGCCCCGTTCGCGGCGCCTTGTCGAGACCCCACCAGGCGACGCGATGCGAGAATGGAAATGCTCAAGCAAGTTTTCCGTGCTGCAGGTACGGGTGGGGAAGCTCTAGAGCTGTACTTGTGGTGTCGTGCTGACAATTGCACTTGTATTGGCGTGCGAAGGGATCAAGTGCGAGGTGTTGGAGGCCGGCGAGATGCAAGCAATGCTCTGGCGCAAGCTGATCGTAAACGCGGCGATCAATCCGGTCGCATCGCTGCTCGATGCATCGAACAAAGTGAGTGTTTATATTGATTTGCTGGGCTAACCACCTCGCTGCGGTTTCTCATCAACACTGTGTTCTGAAGAGCGTGGCGAGCAGTGAAGGCAGTCGACACTGCGTGAACATGGTGGTGCAAGAAGCTCTCGCGGTTGCCAAGTGCGAGAAGATCCCGCTGACCTGCTCACACGATGTACAGGTGTTTCCATCGACCTTTATGCTGGAGTCTCGTGAACTGATCCAACTCGCTCTATCGTGCACAGGAACTTGTGGAGGACATCCTCGAGGTGGCTCGCAATACTGGCACCAACGTGTGCTCCATGCTGGCGGATCTACGTCGCGGCTCCAGGTAAGTATCGTTGCAGCTTGAACTGAACTCGGTATGCCGTGCACTGATCTTTGAAAGTGCTTCTCGGTTTGCTCAAGCAGAACAGAGATCGATGCGATCACCGGGCGGATTGTTGCAGGCGGGAAGCGCCATGGCATTCTCACACCCGCCAACGAATTGCTGCTGTCATTGATCAAGGCACTGGAAAGGGAAGGAACACGAAAACCCCGGTAGATTGCCACCATCAGGAACTGTGAATTCACAACCGAGACTTGCTCAAACAATATGGAATTTCACCAGGTGCAATCTGATAACCTGAAGAATGAATGTGCAGACCGGCAAATGTGGGCAAATGTACCCATCTCTGCGCCAAATTCGTCGACATGCGCAACTCAGTTCACTTTCGATCTTCCGTGCACATAGTGACCATCACTCTTGCCTCGTGCCATGTCCGAGCCCGAGGTGTTCAAGCGCCTACCGTCGTGCGTCGTGCCGGAGAAGGTTGCCCCCCCATAGCTCATTCTCTTTGTCTCGTACTCGTGCTCACGCTCATGTCTCTCTCGCTCCCCTCCACCCAGTATTACGTGGAATACGACGTCATCGACCTGCTCAACTTCCGCTTCGAAGGCTCCGAGCGCGTGCAGCTGCGCCTGGCTGAGGAGACGCGCGTCATCACCTGCCATGCCGTGGAGCTCTACGTGTTCGACGTGCAGGTGGAAGACCCCTCTGCTTCCTGGCAGATGCAGCGAGCGCAGCAGATCACGCTGCAGACCAAGGACGACTCGGTCTCCTTCCACTTCGCCGAGCCGCTGGCCGCCGGCTCTTGCGTGACGCTGTCGCTGCGATTCCACGGCTTCCTGAACGACCAGCTGCGCGGCTTCTACCGCACGGAGTACGAGCACCAGGGCGAGAAGCGCGCGCTGGCCGTGACGCAGTTCGAGGCCTGCGACGCGCGCCGCGCCTTCGTGTGCTGGGACGAGCCGGCCTTGAAAGCCACGTTCGAGATCTCCATGGTCACGGAGCCTGAGCTCGTGGCGCTCTCGAACGCGCACGTGGTGGAGACGCTCGTGCGGCCCAAGAAGACCGCCCATATCCGCAACAACTCGCGGACCGGCACGATGGAGAAGCTCTGGAGGTTCGCAGAGTCCCCGGTCATGTCCACGTACCTCGTGGCGATGGTGGTGGGCGAGTTTGACATGATCTCCGGCTTGACGAAGGAGGGAGTCGTGGTTAGCGTGTACACGGCGCCGGGCCAGAGCGCGCGCGGACGCTTTGCGCTGCAAGTGGCGACCAAGGCGCTGTCGTTCTTCTCGGAGAGCTTCGGCATCCCGTACCCGCTGAAGAAGCTGGACATGGTGGCGATCCCGGACTTCCTGGGCGCCATGGAGAACTGGGGGCTCGTCACATACACGGAGACGTACTTGCTCGTGGACGAGACGCTCAGCAGCCACGAGACCAAGGCGGACGCGGCGCGCGCCATCTGCCACGAGCTGTCGCACCAGTGGTTCGGCAACCTCGTGACGATGGGCTGGTGGACGGGCTTGTGGCTCAATGAAGGCTTCGCGCAGTTCATGGAGTTTGACGCGGCCCACCATCTCTTCCCCGAGTGGAAACTGTGGGAGACGTTCGTGCAGGACGTGATGCTTGGGTCTGCCTTTGTCGAGGACGCCATGGTGTCTTCGCACCCGATCGAAGTGGCGGTGAACCACCCGGACGAGGCGGACGAGATCTTCGACGCCATTTCGTACCACAAGGGGTCGAGCGTGGTGCGCATGCTGTCGGAGTATCTCGGCCGCGACGTGTTCTACCGTGGCGTGCACGACTACCTGGTCAAGTTCAGCTACGCGAACACGGCCACGGAGGACTTGTGGGAGGCGCTGGAGCAGGCGTCGGGCCAGAAGCTCAAGGATATGGCCGATTCCTGGACGAAGCAGGTGGGCTTCCCTCTTGTGACGGTGAAGCAGGACGCTGATGGCAAGTGCGTGCTCGAGCAGAAACGTTTCTTCGCCGATACGAGCCTGGAGAGCGGCGACAAGACGCTGTGGGATGTGCCCCTGACCTTGTGCACGTCGGATGACCCGAGCGCAATTCAGCGCCTTGGCATCTGGGACGCCAAGACGGCTTCGTTGAAGAGCTCCATAGCGCCCACGACGCCGCTGGCGGCAGGTGATGATATCAACAGGCAGATCCACGTGCCTGCCGGTCCCAAGGGGTGGATCAAGCTGAACCCGAACCAAGCCGGCTTCTACCTTGTCAACTACTCGCCGGCCCTGTGGAAGCGCCTGGAGATCCCCGTGAAGGAGCAGCTTTTCGGCGCGCCTGACCGCGTGAGCCTCCTGAACGCCGTGTTCACGTTTGCGCGTGCTGGCCTGCTCGATCTCCCTGTCGCCTTGGACTTCACGAACGCGTACGTGGACGAGGCTGCGTCCTTGTGCTGGAAGGAGATCTCGCGGAACATGGGCTACTACTCGAACCTGTTCCGCGAGGAGCCGTGCTACCCCGAGTTCCAGCGCTACATCCGCACGCTGTTTGCGCACGTGATGCAGCAGTTGGGCTGGGATGCGGACGCGTCTAAGCGATCGGATGCAGACGAGGGCGAGTTCCGCAGTACGGTGATTTCCCGCTTGGGCTTTGCTAATGACCAGGACGTGATCAAAGAGGCCAGGAAGCGCTTTCATGCCTATGTGGGCGGTGATTCCTCGGCACTTTCGGGCGACCTTCGCGGCACCGTGTTCAGTATCGAGGTGGCCTACGGAGACGCGTCCAACGCGAAGCTTCTGCAGGAGCTGCACGACAAGAGCGACTTTGCTGAGGAGCGCGGCGATTGCTTGAGTGCGATGGGGGGTGTTCCTGGTGCTGCCGCGAAGCTCCAGGTGTTGGAGTGGGCGGTGGAGAACGTCCGCGCGCAAGACATCTCCTCTCCGTTTACCAGCGTGGCCAGCGACAAACTTGGGGCGCAGGTCGCGTGGCAGTTCGTGCAGGACAAGTGGGACTTCCTAGCCAAGAAGTACTCGGCGATGACGCTGGGCTCCATCGTATGCTGCGTCGTTGGTCGATTCCAAAGCGAAGCGCTGGCGGTGGAAGTGGAGGCCTTCATGGTGGACAAGGACACGTCAGCGTACAAGCGCCGTCTGGAAGTGGCTCGGGAGAGCGTGCACCTCAAGAATGCCGCCTTCTGTCGGGACCGCGAGACCCTGGCCAAGTGGTTGTCGGAGCGAGCCATCTAGAGCCAGATGAAACTTGGCTGGTGAAAGGTACCAGCAACGCATTGCCAGGCGTGGCTACTTTGAGTTTCTAAGGTTAAATGCTGCCCCTCGGCGATTCTAAAACAATGCCGTACCGTTTCGTCGTGCATCACATGGATCCCTCACTCACCAACTTGCGTGCCCCGCACAGCCGGCAAGCTCAGCCACGCGTGTTTCTGGCGTCGACAGTGTTGTTCACCGAGCCAGCAAGTGTGGCTCAAAAAAATAATAACAATTCAGTAATGTTTTGTTTTTTTGATAGGTATATTGTGTTACTGTTTCCGGTATGGAAATGAACTCTAATTACCATCCCCGCCCAGAAGCTATGTCCGTCCGGGTCCTCCCCTCCTCATACTCATTTCGACGCTCGTTCTTCCAGTTGCCTCTGGTTCAGCCATTGGTCTACATCTCCCCCCATTCGCTCAATAATCCCACCCTGCAACCGTTGTTGTACTCCTGTGTCCGCGAAGGTCACCAGCACACCCTTCTTTCCGTCCATGGCCTGGTTTGCTAACCAGTCCGCCATCGTGTTATGTGATCTGTAGTGATGGCTCCACGATCTCATCTCACACACGTCTGCCAGATTGCTCGTCGCCTGGTACCATGGCTGTAGCTGTTGTGATTTCGGTGGTATTCGACTGGACATCATCCTAATGATCATCATATTGTCTCCCACCACGTGGAGCTGCCTCCACCCTTTGCTTCCCGCGTGGGTCAGCAACCGGTGTAAGCCCACGAACTTCGCTATGTTGTTCGTCATCGCTGGCCCTCCAAGCGCCGTCATCGCTGCCCACACCGGAATTGCGCGTCCAGAGCTATCCACCTGTATGATCACGCTACCGGTTCCTCCGGGCCTTGGGTTACCTCTGGATCCTCCGTCGAAGTACCCCACTCTCGTGATTCCGTCCCCGGTGTGTTCCTCTGTCTCTCCTTCCTCTTTGTGCCATCGCTCCAAAATTGCACCCGCTACTTTGAGTCTGTCAATGGATTTTGCTGTGATCGGAAAGAGGCGCAATCGGTACGCTTCGAGCACCGCCCGTCTCCAAACTCCCACCGCTTCCGATAATTTTTGTTGCTTGTTTGCGTCTTGATGCACCCGATCTACATTCCACCGCCAGATTGCTGTCACCGTAACTGCGATCCCCAAGGCCCACATCTCTTCCGCTACCCGATGCAGCGTGTCCCATTTCTGTAGCTCTGCATCGACGCCCCACTTCACCAGCCATCCAGGCAATTTTGTCAGTCGCAGCCCAAAACTGTCATTGACCGCCGCTAGGTGGACGTCGCCTCCAGTGCCTTCCCCGCAGCTCCATCCCGCCTACCAGCTTCTCCAGAATTGCTGCGCCTCCGGACACATCCAGGCGAGGTGCAATGTTCCTCCAGCTGTTTCTCTTGAGCACCACTGAGCCTGGCACTGCATTCCCTCCGCCTCACCAGCCCAGACTCGGAGGTGGTTCATTTTGAGCTTGTAGAGATTCTGCGTGTGATAAGCAGAAGCTCCCTCCATTCTGTGGATGCTCTTCCATTCCATCGTCTCAAGGGCCGTGGCGACGTCTTTTTGCTGTTCTCTCATCTTGGCCCGTATTCGCTGTTGTGCCTCCTCCGCTACCTTGATGGCCTCCCTGCTTATCTGTTGTTTGTACTGGCGTCTCGATTGGCCCCACTTCCTCTTTCCCACCCATAGGGGGGTCATTTTACACAATTTCGGATGTGGGGCCACACTCACTGCTCTTGCACTTGATCTCAGGAGTGCTGCAACGGCCTCCCCCGCAGTCTGTATTTCTATCTGCCACTCGACTTGTTGCCTCATTGACCCCCACGAGTGGGTCAATGAGGGCGTACTTCCCTCTCCCGCCTCGAAGACATGGTGCTTGTCTTCCATATTGTGGGTCACTGCCACAATCAGCGGATCCACTTGCGCTCCCACCACCCCCGGGTAGTTGACCATCAAGCACAAACACATCTCCCGGAACTGGTGCGCCAGTTTGCTCTCCAATGGCAGCTCATGGGTCTTTGGTCTCAGTCGGAGCGCTCCATCTTCCTCATAGGCTATGTCGACTGCGTCTCCAACAGCCATCCCTCTTAGCTTGGGATACAGCCTTCGGTAGTCCTGCCAACTCCCCTGCGTTTGTGAGTTCCCCACCCACAGGCTTTGCATCTGCACCAACCGAATGGCTGCTGCGGAGCACTCCCCCGATTCCTGCCGTCTCCCCTTCTTCTTGTCTAGTAGCAACGCTTGCATCTGTCCTTCGCACCTGATCACCAGCCCTTGCGTTGTCCACCTTGTTTCTAGCCCACTGCCGCGCCTCATTGCTGCCCTGATGTCCCTCATTTGTGTCCCTGTATCCGGTAGCGGCTCCGTTCGTTCTCGGAAGAACTGCTCCACCCATGGTTTCCCCGTTGCTCTCAAGGACGCCCTCAGTTTCCCCTTCATACGTCGTGGTGCCGTCGTAAGGTGCTCACAGTCAGCTGTGTCTCTCAGGTGTAATATGTCCCCCACCGCCCTCTTCACGGGATTGGTCGTAAGCGCCCACTCCCCAACTACCTGCGCACTCATCGCCATGAGTTCAGTCGTGAAGTTCGGGAACCCTAGACCTCCTCTGGACACCTTCATCTCCGCTATAGACGCTTGGACCCATCCTGCTGGAGCTCTATCCGGCACCCTGAAGGACGAGCGCCAGACGTAGTTTCTTATTGCCAGGTCTGCCTGCTTACAGATTGCCTCCGTTGGCCATGCATGTCGCGCCACATATAACAGCTTTGGCATGATGATTGCTTCCGCTCTCTGCTGCACCGTGTTCGTCTTGATCTCGGCCAAGGCTAACCGCACTCGAAGTGCAGCAAATGCCTTCTGCCATGCCTCGTTTACCGTGTTTCCCGTCCCGGCGATGTGTCCAAGATATCTTGTGCTGGTCGTCACTGGTACTTCGCCTTCGTCTGCTGCTTCTTCCTGGTGCGTGCTCTGTGCTGTGTGCTCTGTCCCCTGAGTTTCACCTTCACCCTCGAGCCCCAAGCATATCGCCGCAGATTTCTTTACGTTGAGCTTGAGTCCAGACACCTTGGAGAATTCTCTCACTAACTGAATGGCTGTACTATGCATGCACCTATTCTCAATGTAGATCGCGGAATCATCGGCATAACCTGCAATTTGTAGTGTAGTTGCTCCTGCCGCCTCCCCCAACGGTATTCCTCTAATCCTGGCATCGCCTTCCACGACATCGTAACAATTCAGTAATGTTGGTATTATATTGACGGAGTTATTGATTATTGGGATTTCCAGATCCCCGTAAAATATATAATTGCCCCCGTAATAAGTTTATTGCGTTTTTACCGTAAAAAGTCTGATGATGGTTCATCATTGATGAACCACAAAGTCAAGGGGAAACAACTGGTTCGAGTTAGCCCGACAGACTCCTTACGCAGGCATATCGATGTGCTCATTCTCTTCGACAAGTGCCATGTCCAATTCCCGCGCCATCTCAAGCTTCTTCTTCACGGACTGTGGTGACGGCCGCTCTTCCTGCAAGCAATGTAACAAGGTTCGCAAACAGACGGCTGGCACCGGCTACACAAACCTTATCAGCCACCTCGCAGCGAAGCACCCCGGCTACACTGAGACGTACGAAGAGAGCCAGCGAACGCACGGCCAACCGCTTGAAGCCAACGGTTTCTTGGACCAGCGCACGATGGAGATCTTCAAGTGGATGGAGTGGGTCGTCGTGGACGACTCGCTGGCCCGTTCGCTTGCTGATCTCGTCGAAGCTGTTGCTGCGGTACATGCGTCACGTGGCTGGCAAGGTTAAAGCGAGAATTACGGTGGACATGAACGGTCAATTTGGTCTCATGTTCGACGGGTGGACGTCTGGAACGATGCACTCCATCGCGATCTACAGCGTTTTTGAGCAAGATGGAACACTTCGGCAAGTCCTACTCGCCATCTCACCAGCGGAGTATGGCCAAAGTGCTGAGGCTCACCTGGAAATCCTCGAGCTCTACGACAAGAACAGCGATATGATCCTTTTCATCGTTGCGGACAACTGCGCCACGGATCAAGCCGTTGCGACTGAATTGGGGGGGGGGTTCCTCTAGTTGGCTGCGCTAGTCATCGCTTCAACCTAGCGGTCTGCCGGTTCCTTGAAGACTACAAGGCCCTCATTGATCAAGTGTAGACGCTTTGCATTCAGCTGCATTCCCCGAACAACGCAGCGGAGCTCGCCCACCACACGCACTACAACCCCCTGAGAGCCAACGCTACTCGGTGGTCGTCGACGTACCAGATGTTGGCTCGCTACGTGAAGATCCGTGACGCCATCCGAATGGTAGCAGCGGTTGAAGACCTGGTTCCTCGGCCCAGCAGTCACCACCAGATTGTGCACCTAGTCGACAAGCTGGAAGCACTGGGCAGCGTCTGTGTCAAGCTTCAATCTGAGGAAAGAATTCTCGCGGATGGGTGACTCCTTTTCGACGCTGTCATGGCAGCGACTTCGCATCATCTGAGCGCTTCCGCTCAGATTGTTCACTCGCCGGTCTTTGAGGGAGCCGTCGTGAAGCTGTTGTCGGACCGAGTGCTCTCTGCTGAGGAAGAGGAGTCAGTTGCCCGCTTTGCCGTCACCGATTCGACGCCCCAAGACAAGTGGAGTTCGCGACTGAAACGCTGCGCCAGGCAACGCGTCCTCGCCACTCTTCTGGGGTCAAGTACAGCGACATTCTTCGAATGATACCGCCGACCAGCAACCGGTGTGAACGTCTCTTCTCTCAGTGCATGTTGGTGCTGCGTCTCCCGCAAAGTGACCAAAGAGCCGAGGTCGTCCGTCAACGCATCGCGCTCGTCCCGAGTGCGCTTACGAGAGTGCACTGCTGTAGGAGCTACGTACGATGGATCCGACCGCTGGAGTTTTTCTGGGTGTGGCTTTGGATGGTGTTGCCTGTTAGGTTCCAACAATGCCTTGCGGTTTACTTGGTGTATTTGGTACTGTTCTCGATCTACCATGTATCTGTCTAGCAAGGCTACCTTGTAATTCCCTCGGCCTACTGGATACTAGGAGGTACTGCATCTACAGCAAGGGCATTACGAGTCTAAACAGTTGGATCAAGTACTACCAACACAACCTCGACTCAAAGGAGCTGTTGCTTGTCCTTTTGACTGGACGTCCTGATCCAACACCTCCCCCACAAGCGACAGCTCCCAGATCGCCACCTGGTATCGAGCACTAGACCACACAGGTCACGCTTGTGTAGGAGTTCCGTGCGGGTCAGCGAGTTGTCTTGCGTTGGCACGTACTCGAGTGCCATGACGCTCGTCTTCCAGGCGTCCTTCAGCGCGTGAAATCGAATGTCCACTGCCTTCTGGACGCCCGAGCTGCTTTCCCTCTTGATCAGATGAATGACAGGTTGGTTGTCTACCTGCAATGTGAACTGCACTGCGGCATCTTGGCTGGCGACTATCTCCGCCACCACAAGCTGTATCCACTCGGCTTGCTGCAGCCCATCATTGGCAGCGATGAACTCCGCAGTGGTGCTCGAGAGGGCCACCACGGTCTGTTTGGTGGAGCCCCGATGCACTGGGCACCCAAACAGGAATGCCATGAAGCCGGAGACGGACTTGCGATCGCGAAGGTCGTTTGCCCAATCCGCGTCGGTCGCCACACGCAGGCCGTCTTCACTGGCACATAGCTGTAGCTCTAGACTCCGTGTTTGGCCCAAATACCTCAGCAAGTACTTGGCCGCATCCCAAGCAGCCTTCCTTGGTGCTGAGCAATGCCAAGCGAGCTGGTTGACGGCGAAGGTGATGGCTGGGCGCGATACGCGAGCGAGATATAGCAGACTCCCAACCACCTGTCTGCAGGGTTTGTTGAGCATATGTTCTTGTTCTGCTGGGGCCGGATCGTCGCCAAGGGTGTCCAGGCGACTTTTCGGCACCATTGGGGTCTGTGTGGGTCGCGCTGGGTCCATCGCGAAGCGGTACAACATCTCGTTCACGTAGGCCTCCTGCGAGAGGTAGATCAAGTTGCCCTCGCGTCGAATCATCATGCCCAGAAACTGGCTTGGTACGCCCAGGTCTTTCACGGAGTACTTGATGTTCAGCGCGACCATGAGTCTCAGCACGTGCTCTTCGGTCTTGTGTGCAATGAGAATGTCGTCCACGTAGAGGCAAACGAGAAGGAGGCCACCGCCTACTTGCATGTAGTACAGACACGCATCGCCACTGGTGGGCTGCATACCATACTCGCGCAAGAACTTGTCAATTTCTCGGTTCCATTCTCTGGCTGCTTGTTTCAAGCCGTAGAGTGCCTTTTTCAGCTTCCAGACCTTGTGCCTTTGCCCCGGTTTCTCGAATCCCCGGACCTGCTTCACATACACTGTTTCCTTCAGTGTTGCTTTCAGGTACGCTCCAGGGACGTCCCCTTGGCGCTTGCACATCCCGAACTTCGCGGCGAAAGCGAGGAAAACTTTCACACATACCAGGTCCACGACAGGCGCGTGGGTTTCCACGTTGTCCAGCATGTACACTTGGCGGTCTCCACGTGCGCACACGCGGGCTTTGAACTTCTCGATGCTGCCATCAGCCGCTAGCTTCAAACGGAGTTGTACGGTGTTGTCCAATGCTCTTATCCCCGGCGGCAGGTCGACCAAGTCGAACGTGTCGTTCGCTTCTAGCGCCCTCAATTCGGGTCAGGTTGCTTTTTCCCACTCAGGCCACTCAGGCAGTCGTCGTGCCTCGTCCAGATTGAGCGGCTCGTGGATTACTTGGGTGAGGCACAGATATGCGGCGTCGACTGGTTTTGCTGTCAAGCGCTCTGCCCTCCGTCATTCGGTGCGTTTGATGATGGCCTTTGTCGAGAGACGCTCTGACGCACGGGTCCTTGTGAACTCGCTTGTGCTGTTGATGGCTTCCACGTCCGCCCTCGACCAGTGCGTGCTGCGCATGGTGTTGCGCACCTGCTCCATTTGCGCCGGGGTTCCGCGCTTCATTTGCGTCTGCGCTGTGGGACTGGTGTAGCCCTCATCGAGTGCAGCATCATCTAGTGTTTCTTCGTCCATTCCTCCCCCTTCTGCCGGTGGCGGCTCGATGTCGTCGCTCAGCAGAACAACTTCGTCGTACAGCATTTGGGGCAGCGCCAGCACGCCAGCACTCTCACGAATGCGCTGCGTGCTGCCTGGGATATAGACGCGGTAACCATTGATTGTCGGCGAAGCCGATGAAAGCACCAAGATCACCTCTGCCATCGAAGCGAAAACGCTTCCTCCGAACCTGTTCGGGAACACGAATGACCACTGACTGGCCGAATACAGGGAGGTGCCGGAGCTTGGGCTTGATGCCGAAGAAGGTGCTCGTGTGGCGTAACTCGAGAACCACTCGCTGGCACACGAATGCGAATGTATGCAGCGTGATTGATAGCATCCTCCCACATGTAGTGTGGAAATTGAGAGTCCAGCAGCATGGCGCACGCCATTTCCGTCACCGTACGGATGGCGCGCTCGGCCACACCGTTCTGGCTGCTCCTGTACCGGACAGAGTGTTGATGCAGCAGGCCTTGCTCGGCCACCAAGTTGCGAAAGTTGAATTCGCCACCGCCGTCGGTCCTCACCACTTTCAAAGCCTCCACTGGGACCGTTGCCTGGCGCCGGATGTATCGGAGGAAGTCGTTCGTCCGTTGGCTAGCTTCATCTTTCGACTTCAAGCCGTGGACACGAAGATATCCCTGCCAAACCGCCACCATGAAGTATTCCGAGCCACGGTACGAACGCTCAATAGGTCCAGCCAAGTCAATGTGACATACGCGGTCTGCTGCCGGGCCCACGCTTGTGCGTAGCGATGGTGCAGGAACCTCGGTGATCTTGGCTCGTGCACATGCAGCGCAAGGCGGCGGCTCCGGACCTTCTGCGATCTCCATGCCATCAACTGCGTCTCCTCTTGCCAACTTCCGACAAACCGAGTAGCCAAGATGACCCAATCGGCGATGCCACGTCTGCAATGACTGCGGCTTGAATTGTACGGACGTGGGTGCGCTGGCAGCGAGTGCGGAGTCATGTCCATTGTCACGGTGAAGGCGAGAGGTCGGCGTCTCCACTTCGTAATCCCTGTCCAAGGGAACAGCTCGCATGACTTGTTGTCGCCGTTTTCCTTGAGTCACCGACCAGCAGTTGTTGCTGAACAAGGCACAGTTCCCGGCTTGGACCAGACGGAACACGGAGAGTAGCGTGGTTGACAGGCCCGGCAGGAAGTAAACGTTTGGAGATTGTAGAACAGGGTCTTGTTTCCTCCGCGCGTTATGGCCGTCTGCAGGTGCAGATCACCAACCATGCTGATTGACATCGTCCGCCCATCCGCCACTGTGAAGCACTTGGGTGGGATCGATCTCTTATTGTGCAGGTCGTGTGGATGGCCAGTTAGGTACCAGAGTCTAATAAGACTCGGTGCCACCCAACGCCACGTCTTCACGCCGAGTCTTCCGCCGCAGCACGACGAGATCGTCAAGGGCGTGGTCATGCGCGGCGGCGAGCGCTTCGCGTACGACTTCTACCGCCGCCTGCTGCAGATTTTCCGCTTCTCTCTCAACGTTGGGGCATAGTGCGATCGATTGATGAATTAGCGAGCCGCACCATGTTGATGGTGCAGCCCAGGGTGAGGTGTGGTGGGGCTTAGCTAGAGAAAAATAACTAATGAGCTGCTTCGACTGCGTCTGGCGCTTGGCCGTCCGTTGCCAACGGATGCGTGAGAAGTTTCGCACTGCGACGTCGTGCGAGGTTGCTGCTTGCGTGCTTCCGTCTTCCGCTCAACGGAAAACCTGCTTCCGTCTTATCAACGGAAACCGCAATTTCCGCTTCWCTCTCAACGTTGGGGCATAGTGCGATCGATTGATGAATYAGCGAGCCGCACCATGTTGATGGTGCAGCCCCTCTTGTTGGCGAGGCTTGGAGTAGTCATTCCGATCGCCTCGATTGCCGCACGTTGTTGAAATCATGTTTGCTGCTAGGCCGGATACAGTTTGACCATCGATTCGCGTGTACCGTTCAAATGCGTCGGACTTCCAACGCCCGAATCTCTTGATTGCGAGGCGGTCGACTCCGGTGGTAAAAAGCGCGGTTGCCCCGCCGCTTCTCATCGAGTGTGTACCATACTTGCTTGGACTTTCACCTGCTGCTGTTGCAGCTTGTCGAATAGCCCTTGTCATTTCGTCTGCTGTGATGATCTGACCTTCCGCCACGGTGCACAGGGGTTCTGTGGTAGCAAGTTTTGTACGACGTTGATGTTCCAACAGCAGTAGTGCTGCTCGTACTGGGCATGCCCACCACGAGCCCGAGCGTTCCAGGATTCTTGATTCGCCTTGGCCGACTTGATCCGTTTTGCTCC
>AWVW02034776.1:0-14119 GCA_000500225.2 Phytophthora pinifolia
GTTTGCCAGAAGAATACTCAGTATAGACCGCTAAACTTAGCCCGTCGGATTGCATTCCGAAAATGCTAATACTGTACTAGTAAGACGTAAAAATCGTTCTCACGAGACTCGCCTACCCCTAGTTTTATTCTGACCGCTGTCTGTGAAATCGTTTTGCGAATCTTGTGCCCTTTTAGGACGAAGTATGTAGTATAGTTTATCCAAGGGGCGGATTAATTAAAAGTTCACAAATAGTTTTAACAGTACACAAACATTGTTGATGTCTATCCCAAATCGTCCAGATACGCAAAAATGCCAAAACTATGAACGATACATTTATCACTCTCTCATCATCAGTGCCAATTCACCAAGTACTTCAGTGTGGCGTATCCATTCCGGCGCGCACGCCGCCACGCGTGAGTAGGTCGGCAATGTCGTCCTTGTTCGGCAATTGGGACAAGCGTACGTCGTGAACGAGGCGTTGCACCTTCTTCTCCTGCTTGAGGTACTGCAGGGCCATGTTGCCCAAGTTGGAATCCGGCAACGCCTCTGTGAACTGCAGACCTTCACGATACACGATCTTGCTGGCCAGACTCGAGGCCACGATCGAGCGCAGGTAGGCGAGCGGTACGTTCTGCTGAACACGGTCCAGTGCCAACTCGCGGAGCTTGGGCGGCAGATGCTCCTCGATGAGCGTGAAGAGCACACGCTGGTCCTCCTCACAGACATCGTCGAAGTGAGCCAGCACGGCGTCGTGCACGCGCGTGATCGCGCGGCTGATACGCTCACTAGCGGGTGGCAGAGCCGACGTTGGGTCCTTCTTGTACTCCCGGAAAAGCAGCTGAGCTTCCACGCGGGCCAGCGCGCGAAGCTTGTCCACCACTTCAACCACCAGCTCGTCTTTGACGGCCAGGAACTCGTCGGTCTCCAGCAACATGCTGGCCACGATCTCATACGAAGAGCACACGACGCCGCACTTGTTGGCTGAGCTGTCCTTCACGATCACTACGCCAGCGTTGTCGAAGAGAAGCTGGCGAGCCTCGGGAGTGATGAACAGGTTGGCGCCTTCCACGATGAGCCCGGACGACGGCTTTCCGTCGGCGTCCAGGTAGTCGCGCCAGTTGTTCTCGTTGATGGTGTTCGGGCGGCCTCCAGCCGGGATGAACAAGTCGCTCTTGACGCGGTTGTGCATCGAGTTTCGCGCACGCACGCCTTCCTGTGTGTTGATGTCGTGCTTAACTCCAGTAGACGACACCTTGGCGCCGTCAAAGCTCGACAACGGCAGCGAATCGTGCACCAAGCGGAGGAGCTCGTGCATGTCCAGCCCCTGCGGGTCTTCGATCACCCCCGTGCCGTCGCAAATGCCGACGACACGGAGGTTGTCGCCGTACTCGCGGTGCAGGATCTTGATCACGTTGCCGGCCACGTCGCCGTCCGTTCCACCCGTGATCTTGACCGTGAACGGCTGCTTCTTGGGGTCGATCTTCTGCGAGCGCAGCGCCACATCAGCGAAGACCGCCACACCTTCACTGGTTACGCCGTACACCTTGTGATTGAAGCCAGCGTCGGGCTTGGAGCTGATGAAGGCGCGCGGGATCGGGTAGCCGCGATACGCAGCCCGCTTCGTCATCCACACAATGTCGGCTGGGATGATATTCTCGTCAGGACCCAAGTAAATCAACTCGTCCTTGCCGTAGTAGTCGACGATCTTGTCCTTCACCTTCTCGTCCGTCGTGTTCAGGTCCAGCAGTGCGTCGGAAAAGGCCTTGACGCTCTTTCGCAAAATGAAGTCGCGTGGAGCCACGTCGCCAACGGGCCCGACGATGGGGTCGCAGAGCACCACCGCCTTCGAGCCGCCTTCCGGGATGTCCTTGTTCTTGAGCTGCTGTGCGAACGCCAGGTTGTAGGCCTCGTTGTATTGACGAGCGCTCTCGAGCGCGTGGGCATCCGTGGAGCTCGGGTACACCATCCGAAGCCCACCGCGAGCGATGTCCCGGAAACGCACGTGGAAGCCCTTGAAGCGACGGCCGTAGATGAAGAAAACGCCGAAGGGCGTGTCCTTGCCCACCGTGCCGTAGCCCATGACCTTGGGGTCCATACGCAACGACAACGCGTAGCGATCGCGCACGAACTTGTTGGTACGCAGCGTTCCGCGCACCGCGTCCGCCATGCTGTTGAGTAACAGGATGGCGTCCTCCTGCTCAACGTTGCGACGGATTTCCTTCTTGAGTTCATCGACGATGGCGTCCTGCTCGGCGTCGGTCATCGGGCGCTCGCTGCTCGGGTCGAACTTGTCCAGAAAGAAGTCGGCAATGCGCGACGCCAGCGGCAGGTGCTGGTCGTGCTCCAGCGTCTCCATGATGCGCGTCAAAGAGTACGCGAACGGGTCCTTCTTGGCCAGCACGCCGTGCAGCATGTTGCCGTAGGCGTAGATGAGCTCAGCGCGTGAAATGCCGAGCTCCGGGTGCTGCAGCGTCAGGTGCACGGGCCGGTCGTCCACCCACTTGAGGTACTTGAGGTTGCCCGAGATCTTGGACCACTCAAAGTCGAACCCGTCCTTGAGGGCCTCCTCGCTTGGCTGCACGAGGATGCGGATCATGGCCACGTGGCTGTCGTACTGTGGGTCCTTGACTACATCCAGATGGGCGCGCACCACGTTGAGGTTGCACAGCCCCAGGTACGTGGCCGCCTTCTGCATGAAGCTCTTGGGGATCACGTTGGCCGCCGCGATAGTGAGCATCGTCTGCGGAACGCCGCCGCTGGCGAGCTTGTTCTCCTTGCTGCGGTTCTCCCAGTCGTGCTCGACGTCCACGGCGACGCCCTCGGTGCCGATGAGCTTGTGGAAGAGGCTCATCTGCCAGGCCAGACGGCGCGGGTTGCTGAACTGCACGTACATGGTGTTGCTATGGTTAAGGAACGTGTCCACGGCCTCAGGCTCCAAGTGCGGGCCTGGCTCCGGGTAGCACTTGTTGCCCTTGTACTTGCCGGCCTGGATCTCAGCGCAGAAGCGCTGGATGCTGGCACGGGCCTGCTTCTCCTCCTCCGTCTTGTTGAGGAAGGGCTCCTGCTGGCCGAAGCGGAAGATGTCAAGCCCTAGAGAGTCATCGAGGGCGGTGAAGATCTTGACACGCGCCAGCGTGGCATCGTCCACGCTCTGTGGTAGCTGGTCCAGTACGTTGGCGAGACGGCCAGGGTAGTTGGCGCCCGAGTTAAAGTGCGAGAAGACGCGGTGGTCGGGCGAACGCAGCATGACCTCGGGCTGCTCGGCGCCCACGAGCGCCGTGATGGCGTTCAGGTGCTGCACGCGCTCCTCCTCGCGGATGGAGCGGAAGTAGGAGGGCGGCATGTTCTCCAGAAACCACGGGACGGTCTTGCTGGCCGCCGCCTTCTGGAACTTGTCCAGGGCATGCAGCATCTCCGCCTGCGTGACGCCCGTAGACAAGGCGCGTGCCAGCGTCAGCGGCAGCTCGGGAGCGTGACCGCCAGCGCGAAGCTGGGAGACGCGCAGCATTGAGGACGGAGGAGACTTGATGGGGACGCGGCGAGATGAAGAATGAGGTCGTATATGCGACGGAGCGGTCGCTGCTGCAACTGTTGTTCAACAAAAAACAAAATCTTCCGGCGGTTATTTAACTTGGGTTTTGTATGGTCATCGGGGTAGGGTTGAATGACATTTGCGCGTGGAGTGGATTTAATTGGGCAATAATGCAACGGACCAATCACTGCGGACGTACGCGTCGTTTCGACTGTCTATGTTTTGCGGGCATTTTACTTCAAGGATGCAAAGCTCTGCGAGGAACCTCCGCACCGCCAGCCACTCGATCCAGGCGAAGAAGCTTTCGCACCAGAAGGCTTCGAGGTCTCACAACGCAGGCAATGCCCGTCGCTCAACACATACCGGTAGGCTATCTGGTTGAACTTGGCCATAAGTTTCGGCGATCTGTAGCAAACTGCAACGAGACAATCGGTGGACCTTGCGGCTGCTAGAAACCATTCTTCAACTGGAAGTCGGCCTCTGGAACTCGAACTGTCCCTGTGACGGCAGCAAATGAGCTCCAGCGTTCTCCGTAAGACTGAGGAGCTGCCAATGCTGCGTGGACGCGTTCATGGAGCCCCAACCGAACAGGAATGTGGCGGCATCGGCTTCCGTTGGGTGATCACGTTGGAGACTCCAGTTGTGGATGCTGTGACGGCATTGGACGTACCAGTGGTGGCGATCAAGGCGTCCGACGGCGCGGCGGTAATTCGAAAGCTCCGAGAGCAGAACAAACACTTTCTCAGAGACGACGCGCTGCGTGTGCTTCGGCAGAATGGGCTCGGAGAAGTGCCGCTAGTTTGCGAATGGAGTGACGTTTGTCGGTGGACGAAGAGTTTGCGAGTGTGTTGACCAGTGGCTTGGACGTATTTCGCCCCGTTCGACGTGAGCTGGGTGGGAATCTATGCTGCTCATCGTGCACAGAAGGCCGTGTGAAGCATCCATCAATGTTCGATTCAAAACGTCCAGTGTTTTTTTAAGCTGCCAGACCGCAAGCGTGCATCTTGGCGTCCCCAAACGAGTAGTTTAAGGAGGAAGGCCAGGACAACTGCTCACTTGATCGGTGCATCACCACGAAGACTCCCGGTCTGGCTGTCGCATGTAGCACGAAGCCGCGAACGATCCTAGACGGACTGCCAGAATCGCAATAGGTCCTACTGAAAGGATGCCACGATCCACTGCAGCATTCCCTGAACGGCTTCTAAGCGGAACCACGTGAAAATACTCGTCGAGGGTGTTTGTGTCTTCAGCGTTAGGGATTTGGACACGGAACAGAGCAGCTAGCTACCTTTGGTTGTCTTGGACTTTTGTGATTTCTAATGAGGGTGTGAGAGAATCTTGATACCAGCCTTTGCCGAGACGCAGGAAATCTGTCACAACGACGAACGTGACAATCCAGGTTGGCGAGCCAAACCAGTCCACAGTAATCAGGGCATTTCGTTGGTTGATGAACTGCAGAACGAGCACGGATCCGGTCGGGAAAGGAGCGACAAGAGGCTACTGTTGAATCGTGAAGTTTGCAGCTCTGCCTTTTGTTTACTGGTTGTTGGATCCTACTACTCGGCATCGCAAGTTAGCGTGAATTCTGCGTCGCACTGCACCGAGATGACGAATTTCCCGAGTCGTCCAGGCTCATACGTGGTCGGCACGATCACATAGCCACCCTTTGCTGCTGCCGAGAGCACAAGTTCTGGTGGGGAGGTCACGAAGTGTAAAGGCACAAAGTCCGTCTCGCTCCACGGTCGGCCGTTGATAATGACAGGGTGCGTCGTGGAGTTCGATTCCCCGTCTCCGGATGCGTCGCCAGGCCGCGTGAGTTTGCCGGAGCCACCTCGGAAGAGGTAGAACCCGATCATGGTGCCCACAGAGTCTCGTTGGCAGCGCGACTTCCACTCGCGCTCCGATCGCGTGAGCGTGATACGGACTCTGGTGGGCCTCACCCCTTGCATCTGTAGGTAGAACTTGGGGTTTTGCCTCCAGTCCGGATGAAGATGGCAGCCTCCTGACTTCGCTGCTGTCCACTCGCAAGGCATGCTTTGAACCGCACCAGCGCCTTTCGGAAGCTCGTCCACCAACAGCGGGAAGTCACAGTCCACTTGCAGCTCGAAGGAACCTTCGGCTCCAGCTTCGCCCAGTGTCGGGACGATCAGCAGCCCTCCACCTCCGCTGGAATTGATGGCGCTAGGGGAATCGGAAGCAAGCAGCCATTCCTTAGGCACCTTCCGGAGATACAAACAAGCTGACGCTGGGTTGGTGTATGAGGACAGTCGACACCACTCTGTAGGCTTCACCACAAGTTTCGGTGCCGGGAAGTTGCCTCCTGTCGCTCCAGGCTCAGCTTGTGCGGGCGCTTCGCCGTCATTGTCGAGATCATCGTCTTCCGCCTTGTCGGCCGCTTGGTTGCTTCGAGCTTTGGTTCCTCGGATCAAACCTTGACTGATCGCAGTTGCCTTGGCAAACGGAGAGTCGACGATCTCCCCCAGGAAGTTGGTCTTCTGCCCCTTTGAATGAGCACGGAGCTGCGCCGCAGCAGAGCTACCAGAGCCACCGACCACCACAGCAGGGGAAGCAAGCAACGGTGCAGCTCGAACGGCTGTGATTCCGACGAGGTTGGCTCGGTCCTTCGCTGCTTCGCGTTGCTGGCGAGTTTTCGTGCCAAGTGAAGCACGGTGCGACGTCTTACGAAGCACAACCTTGATGGTCACGTGCGCTTTGGTCGCCAACAACTTGCGGAGCCTCCGACATTCACGAGGCGAACGCTCCGCGCATCGAACCCAGAACTGCGGGTTCTGACACCAGGCGGGGTTCTCCTCGCCAGCTACGTGGGCTTGAGGCAGTGGCAGCATCAGCAAGGGACCACCGGCGTTGGTCATCTCTCCAGTGCTGCTGGTACCCCCTCCAGGAGCGCCGTTCGGGTCGCCAGTTGCAGCGCCGTCATCCGCTCGCCAACGTCCGGTACGAATGACCGACATGATCGGGGGAACGCGCTCGACACGCACAGGCTGCGGCGCCACCACGCGCAGGAAGAACTCCATCTCGACCTTGGGGTTCGTCGTGTACGGAACGAGATAGTATGCTGCTCCCGGCGACAGCGTGACGTCCTCCTTCACCAGTTCACGCTCAGGAAGTGTCTTGGGCTGGCCCCCACTACTCCCAGGGGCTCCACTCGAGCTCGTGAAGCCAGTCATGGGCGTCGCTGGAGAAGACAACGAGGGCGTGGCTGGCGTTGCCGGGGCCGCAACACCAGACCACTCGATTGCTGACGAAGCTTCGTACGAATGAGCTTCCGCCACGATGTGGCTGCGCTTGAACTCCCAGACCGCTGGAGGCGGCTCGTTCGAGGCGATGGTGGCGAGCGTGAGCTTCTCACGCAGCAGCACAAAGTTGGTGGCGTAGTTGTCGCCACCGTACAGCCGAAAGTCACGTTGCGTTAGTGAAAGCAGCACACCGTTCACGGGCTTGTCCGTGGTGGGCTGTCCGCTGCTTGCGTTGATGCTTTCGAGCGGGACGGACAGCTTGAACTGTGGGTTGCGATGCCAGTTTGGGTCTGCGTCGTGAAGCCACCCCCACCGAGTCTTCTCGATCAATGTCTCCTTGGAGCGAGCCAGATGACCTGGTGAGTGCTGCGAGTTGTGGCGGTGATCGTCACCTCCTGAAGTAGGCGGCGGTGCTGAAGACGCTACAGTTGAAGCCTTGACAGGAGCTCCAGCAGCGGTTGGGCCTACCCAGTCGCCTCGGACGCTGTACTGGTGCGCGTCGGGCGGGAAGACGTGAACGACGAAGAGCTCGGTGAACGTCTCCACCAGGTCCTCCCACAACATCCAGAAGCACCCGTCGTGTCCGGAGCGCGAGAACTCGCAGCGCGGGTCCGAGCGCATGGCCTGCTCAATCTGCGCGTGCTCTTCCCACTTACTGTCGTCATTCGACCACTCGCCCTTCCACATGCCTCGGCCCCAGACCGTCTTGAGCTTGACGAAGCGCAGGACTTCTTTAGGGCCTTGCTGGCTAGAGGATCCTAACCCGGAACCTCCAGTCGACGGCAGCCCCACCTCGGTCACATGCTGGACCACGTACTGACGGTTCTTGACGATGCCCATGGCCGTGACGTCGTGCGAATTGAACGAGAGCTGTCGAAGTTGCGTCGTGAGGATGCACTTGTTCCGCTTGTAGCGCAGCAGCTGCTTCCACAAGAGCATCGACGGACTCGAAGTCGCCGCCGCGGGATTCCCCGCTGTAGCTTGATCGAACTGCAGTTGCTTGACACGCTCCAGCTGCAGATCCACTCGATGCGCACTGCCCCCCGTGCAATCGAGAAAAGCTTCGAGGATGCGGCCGCTGCTGGTGCCGGCGCTGCCTCCGATTCCTCCGCCGTGCTTCTCGTCCAGCGCTTGATAGCTGCCGTGCAGCTTGGCGTACGCTTTCTCCAGCAACGGCACGAACACTTCGTTGCGGTCGGCACTACTGCCGTACAACGCAGACCCTGGCGGCGTGAAAACTGCAGCACCTCCACTGGAAACCTTGTCCTCCGGCTGGAGTTCCATCGAGTACGGGATGCGTGTGTCCGTCGTGACCGGCACCCAAGCTTCGTCCTTGTAGAAGCGACAAGTGTAGACGCCGAACTGCTTGAAGCCATGCAGCGACTCGGACACGAAGAGGTTCTCGACGAGGTTGTCGGGGTGCAGTGCCACCGCCGCGAACACGCCCAGAAGCCACGCATCATTGAGTAGGCCTTCACGGAGGACACCACAGCCGGCCGAGCTCTTGAAGTAGTCCGGGTCCTCCGCGTACTCCGTCGGTCGGTACCAGAAGACGTCGCCGCTCTGCTGCGGCACGTAGTCTGGCAGTTTGGCCGGGTCGAAGTACAGACTCGAAGACCCCGCAGCGAAGTCCGGGTCCTCGTAAAGCGACACGGAGCCGGTGTTCTCGTCTGCTTGACTACTGAGCCACTGGACGATCTCGTCCTCGACCGAGCAAGGAGAGGAATCGATCGCCAGCGATCGATGCGGCATGGTGGAGAGACGTCAGAGGAGGCTTGTGCGCTTTGGCACCGCGAAACGAACGCGTCGTTTGGTGTGCACGTCACTTCGTCATTGATTGGGCTACATACCCGTTTTCTGTGTGGTCATTGCTCAAAGATGCTGTGGATGTGGGGACGGCGTTGCGTCTCCGTGACGAGGAAGCCCGGCCTTGGTGGACGCACGGTGTGCTCGGTGCTGCAGTCTCCGGACGTAGCAGACTTGCGCGTGGGAGTGGTGGGGCTTGGTGCAATCGGCACCATCTTCTTCACGCGCCTGGGGCTACTGGCAGCCAGTGGCATGACCGAGACGCTGCACGTGGACGCGTTTGTGAAGCCCAAGCAGCTCGATGATTGGGTAGGGAAGGAGAGGCTGCAGTTGTCGCTGCAAGGAGAGGACGAGGAGGTGCTGGCCTTTCAAGTGGCTCCGAACGAGAAGGTGGTGACGGCTTTGAATGCGCCGAACGTGCGGGTTCGCACGTTGGAGACAGCAGTTGACGACGGTGACGAGGCGCTGGACGTGCTACTAGTGGCGACCAAGGCGTACGATAGCGCGGGGGTGGTTCGAGAGCTCCGGGGGCGGAACAAGCACGTGCTAAAGGACGACGCGCTCTGTGTGCTGCTGCAGAATGGACTTGGAGAGCTACCTGAAGAGGAAGGGGTGCGTGAGCTGAGCCGCGCGGAGGATCGATGGCGGTTTGCCAATGGAGTGACGTTTGTTGGCGGACGAGTGCTGGAGTTCGGGAGGGTGGTGACCAGCGGGCTGGAGATGGGGATGACGTACCTTGCCCCGTTCGCGGCGCCTTGTCGAGACCCCACCAGGCGACGCGATGCGAGAATGGAAATGCTCAAGCAAGTTTTCCGTGCTGCAGGTACGGGTGGGGAAGCTCTAGAGCTGTACTTGTGGTGTCGTGCTGACAATTGCACTTGTATTGGCGTGCGAAGGGATCAAGTGCGAGGTGTTGGAGGCCGGCGAGATGCAAGCAATGCTCTGGCGCAAGCTGATCGTAAACGCGGCGATCAATCCGGTCGCATCGCTGCTCGATGCATCGAACAAAGTGAGTGTTTATATTGATTTGCTGGGCTAACCACCTCGCTGCGGTTTCTCATCAACACTGTGTTCTGAAGAGCGTGGCGAGCAGTGAAGGCAGTCGACACTGCGTGAACATGGTGGTGCAAGAAGCTCTCGCGGTTGCCAAGTGCGAGAAGATCCCGCTGACCTGCTCACACGATGTACAGGTGTTTCCATCGACCTTTATGCTGGAGTCTCGTGAACTGATCCAACTCGCTCTATCGTGCACAGGAACTTGTGGAGGACATCCTCGAGGTGGCTCGCAATACTGGCACCAACGTGTGCTCCATGCTGGCGGATCTACGTCGCGGCTCCAGGTAAGTATCGTTGCAGCTTGAACTGAACTCGGTATGCCGTGCACTGATCTTTGAAAGTGCTTCTCGGTTTGCTCAAGCAGAACAGAGATCGATGCGATCACCGGGCGGATTGTTGCAGGCGGGAAGCGCCATGGCATTCTCACACCCGCCAACGAATTGCTGCTGTCATTGATCAAGGCACTGGAAAGGGAAGGAACACGAAAACCCCGGTAGATTGCCACCATCAGGAACTGTGAATTCACAACCGAGACTTGCTCAAACAATATGGAATTTCACCAGGTGCAATCTGATAACCTGAAGAATGAATGTGCAGACCGGCAAATGTGGGCAAATGTACCCATCTCTGCGCCAAATTCGTCGACATGCGCAACTCAGTTCACTTTCGATCTTCCGTGCACATAGTGACCATCACTCTTGCCTCGTGCCATGTCCGAGCCCGAGGTGTTCAAGCGCCTACCGTCGTGCGTCGTGCCGGAGAAGGTTGCCCCCCCATAGCTCATTCTCTTTGTCTCGTACTCGTGCTCACGCTCATGTCTCTCTCGCTCCCCTCCACCCAGTATTACGTGGAATACGACGTCATCGACCTGCTCAACTTCCGCTTCGAAGGCTCCGAGCGCGTGCAGCTGCGCCTGGCTGAGGAGACGCGCGTCATCACCTGCCATGCCGTGGAGCTCTACGTGTTCGACGTGCAGGTGGAAGACCCCTCTGCTTCCTGGCAGATGCAGCGAGCGCAGCAGATCACGCTGCAGACCAAGGACGACTCGGTCTCCTTCCACTTCGCCGAGCCGCTGGCCGCCGGCTCTTGCGTGACGCTGTCGCTGCGATTCCACGGCTTCCTGAACGACCAGCTGCGCGGCTTCTACCGCACGGAGTACGAGCACCAGGGCGAGAAGCGCGCGCTGGCCGTGACGCAGTTCGAGGCCTGCGACGCGCGCCGCGCCTTCGTGTGCTGGGACGAGCCGGCCTTGAAAGCCACGTTCGAGATCTCCATGGTCACGGAGCCTGAGCTCGTGGCGCTCTCGAACGCGCACGTGGTGGAGACGCTCGTGCGGCCCAAGAAGACCGCCCATATCCGCAACAACTCGCGGACCGGCACGATGGAGAAGCTCTGGAGGTTCGCAGAGTCCCCGGTCATGTCCACGTACCTCGTGGCGATGGTGGTGGGCGAGTTTGACATGATCTCCGGCTTGACGAAGGAGGGAGTCGTGGTTAGCGTGTACACGGCGCCGGGCCAGAGCGCGCGCGGACGCTTTGCGCTGCAAGTGGCGACCAAGGCGCTGTCGTTCTTCTCGGAGAGCTTCGGCATCCCGTACCCGCTGAAGAAGCTGGACATGGTGGCGATCCCGGACTTCCTGGGCGCCATGGAGAACTGGGGGCTCGTCACATACACGGAGACGTACTTGCTCGTGGACGAGACGCTCAGCAGCCACGAGACCAAGGCGGACGCGGCGCGCGCCATCTGCCACGAGCTGTCGCACCAGTGGTTCGGCAACCTCGTGACGATGGGCTGGTGGACGGGCTTGTGGCTCAATGAAGGCTTCGCGCAGTTCATGGAGTTTGACGCGGCCCACCATCTCTTCCCCGAGTGGAAACTGTGGGAGACGTTCGTGCAGGACGTGATGCTTGGGTCTGCCTTTGTCGAGGACGCCATGGTGTCTTCGCACCCGATCGAAGTGGCGGTGAACCACCCGGACGAGGCGGACGAGATCTTCGACGCCATTTCGTACCACAAGGGGTCGAGCGTGGTGCGCATGCTGTCGGAGTATCTCGGCCGCGACGTGTTCTACCGTGGCGTGCACGACTACCTGGTCAAGTTCAGCTACGCGAACACGGCCACGGAGGACTTGTGGGAGGCGCTGGAGCAGGCGTCGGGCCAGAAGCTCAAGGATATGGCCGATTCCTGGACGAAGCAGGTGGGCTTCCCTCTTGTGACGGTGAAGCAGGACGCTGATGGCAAGTGCGTGCTCGAGCAGAAACGTTTCTTCGCCGATACGAGCCTGGAGAGCGGCGACAAGACGCTGTGGGATGTGCCCCTGACCTTGTGCACGTCGGATGACCCGAGCGCAATTCAGCGCCTTGGCATCTGGGACGCCAAGACGGCTTCGTTGAAGAGCTCCATAGCGCCCACGACGCCGCTGGCGGCAGGTGATGATATCAACAGGCAGATCCACGTGCCTGCCGGTCCCAAGGGGTGGATCAAGCTGAACCCGAACCAAGCCGGCTTCTACCTTGTCAACTACTCGCCGGCCCTGTGGAAGCGCCTGGAGATCCCCGTGAAGGAGCAGCTTTTCGGCGCGCCTGACCGCGTGAGCCTCCTGAACGCCGTGTTCACGTTTGCGCGTGCTGGCCTGCTCGATCTCCCTGTCGCCTTGGACTTCACGAACGCGTACGTGGACGAGGCTGCGTCCTTGTGCTGGAAGGAGATCTCGCGGAACATGGGCTACTACTCGAACCTGTTCCGCGAGGAGCCGTGCTACCCCGAGTTCCAGCGCTACATCCGCACGCTGTTTGCGCACGTGATGCAGCAGTTGGGCTGGGATGCGGACGCGTCTAAGCGATCGGATGCAGACGAGGGCGAGTTCCGCAGTACGGTGATTTCCCGCTTGGGCTTTGCTAATGACCAGGACGTGATCAAAGAGGCCAGGAAGCGCTTTCATGCCTATGTGGGCGGTGATTCCTCGGCACTTTCGGGCGACCTTCGCGGCACCGTGTTCAGTATCGAGGTGGCCTACGGAGACGCGTCCAACGCGAAGCTTCTGCAGGAGCTGCACGACAAGAGCGACTTTGCTGAGGAGCGCGGCGATTGCTTGAGTGCGATGGGGGGTGTTCCTGGTGCTGCCGCGAAGCTCCAGGTGTTGGAGTGGGCGGTGGAGAACGTCCGCGCGCAAGACATCTCCTCTCCGTTTACCAGCGTGGCCAGCGACAAACTTGGGGCGCAGGTCGCGTGGCAGTTCGTGCAGGACAAGTGGGACTTCCTAGCCAAGAAGTACTCGGCGATGACGCTGGGCTCCATCGTATGCTGCGTCGTTGGTCGATTCCAAAGCGAAGCGCTGGCGGTGGAAGTGGAGGCCTTCATGGTGGACAAGGACACGTCAGCGTACAAGCGCCGTCTGGAAGTGGCTCGGGAGAGCGTGCACCTCAAGAATGCCGCCTTCTGTCGGGACCGCGAGACCCTGGCCAAGTGGTTGTCGGAGCGAGCCATCTAGAGCCAGATGAAACTTGGCTGGTGAAAGGTACCAGCAACGCATTGCCAGGCGTGGCTACTTTGAGTTTCTAAGGTTAAATGCTGCCCCTCGGCGATTCTAAAACAATGCCGTTTCGGTTTGGATCACATGGATCCCTCACCAACTTGCGTGCCCCGCAGCCAGCAAGCTCAGCCACGCGTGTTTCTGGCGTCGACAGTAGCAAGTGTCACGAACCAGGGCTCGGAAAAATAATAACAATTCAGTAATTTTGGTATTATATTGACGGAGTTTTTGATTATTGGGATTTCTAGATCCCCGTAAAATATATAATTGCAGCTTATTGAGTTTTTACCGTAAGAAGTCAGATGATGGTTCATCATTCACCAACTATAGTAACAATTGTATTGGAAATTATGAAGGTGCGTAACAAAAAGTGCTTACAATTTCTCCTAAAAAACWWTGATGCCCCTCCTACAACAGTGCAGCTTTCATCAACGTTTTATTTTGTGAACGCGTAGCTCCTGCTCGTTACGCGGATTTACAGCATCTGATTGGCTTAAAAACTACTTTGTACTCGTGGTTGAAACTCCTTTCCTCCCCCCCCTCTGCCCATTCAGTCCGTTTCCTCCGCCAAGAATGACACGCCACACAGACTCCGCAAACGATCATCTACATCACCACGCTGTCGCTGATATGACGCCTATACCAGGTCATTTAGACGGAGACCAAGTTCGTAGCGCGTGCACTGCAGGAAGCACAAAGAGGGCATACCGCAGCTACGCCAAAGGGATTGCCAATTGGATCCGGGCTACGCAGCAGGAGCCGCAACGTTTTTTCGAGGAAGACGGAAGCATTTCCTTGTCAGTCTTTTCTGCTGAACATTTTGAGGCATTCTTGCTGCACAAGATGAACGGGAGAAAACTTGAAGTTTCCACTTCAAGTGGCTACCGAAGTGCCGTCAAGGACATGTACCGCCAGAAACGTTTGCCGCTGCCAGTCGCCTATCAAGACGATATG
>AWVW02034782.1:0-11227 GCA_000500225.2 Phytophthora pinifolia
GCGAGCGGGTATAGTATGCAGCACAAAGCGAGCGTTGTGGTCTGTGGAGAGTGCATCTCTACTATCCGGAAACAGCATTAACCGCTAATTCGCTTGGCGCGTCGCCGTCCGCTCAAGTCGACGTGGTGGTCGTACATGTCTGCCAAATGCATTGGTTTATATGGTCCCATGAGGTTGCAAGATACACTCTGTTCTTTTCTTCGCCCGTAGAGAAGTCCAATTTTTTTCACTTGCCAGAGCGATACCATTCTCTAACTCACCGCCGCGCTCATCTCTTCCAAGAGTCAGTGGGCGCAATGGTCTTAAGAGTGGTGACATACCTATCAAATAGTTCATATTCTATATTTTGAGGGTCTCTATCGTTACAGGATCGAAATGAGGAAGAAAACCATTGTGAGATATTCGATGACAATCACAATAGACTACAATTCTCTGATCGATCCGACCAAAACTTCGTTATGATTTTAATTAACGAGTGTGTGGTTGTCTGACGTTTCATCAATCTTTGCTGCTGTTGAGTTGCTGCTTCCTGGCCCACACAGCGGCCTCAAACATCCGCTGCTGGTATCACCTCGAGCTCGTGGTCCAGCATTGTATTCTCGTCCGCGGCGAAGTGGAAGTGGCCTTGCACACTGTCGCCTTGGAGCACGTGCGGCAGCCATATGTGGTCGTCCGCCCACATGCTCTTGTACGGGATCTCTGCCACGTCGAACCACTGCGGCCTCATCTCGTCGCTCTCGGACGGCTCGCCGCTGAACTGCCGCGTCAGGAACACGTGCACCTCCTGCCAGCAAAATCAGCCAGAAATGAACCTCCACCAACCCCTCAACCATACAGCTCATACAACGCACCATGACTTCCTTGGCCTCCTCGAATGAAAAGAACAGCACACCACGCGGCTCCAGATGCCGCTCCTCCACGCTTATATTAGCCTCCTCACTCACCTCCCTAGCGGCCGCCGCTACGATGCTGGCGTCCGAGGGCTCCACCTTCCCGCCGAAGCCGTTCCACTTGCCCAAGCCGAAGCCGCGGTTTTTCATGCCCAGCAGCACAGCACCATCCCGCACGATGAACGCCAGCGTCAGCAGCTTGTGTGGCAGCGCGAGCACCGGCAGCCTCGGCATCCTTCCGAGTCTGATTCCCTGAATCTGTATGCGCACGCGAAGGTTTTGGCTCACATACAGGTCTCCTTGTGAAAATCAATGCTACGAACAGAACCAGCTGTGCTGTGGGAGATATGCCGATAAATCAGCCACTATAATCGTACTTAGGTTGATGCATACAAACATCAAATCAAGCAGTTGAAGGGCCATATCTTTTTTCCATTCCCAAACGCGCCACCAAAAGAGCAACCTGGTCTTCCGCGCGGAAATCGCTGTTGGTCAAGCTGCTGCTGTACCTGTTGAACCGCTCTCCCAGCATGATGGGCGTGCTGGGCGTGGCGCTGTTGAGCATATGTGTGTCTCTCTCGCTGTGCGTGGTGCCGGCGCTGGCCCGCTTCACGGTGTTCCCGCTGATCTCGGGGCTTGTGCACAAGTTCGCGTCCGCCTACCTGACAGACAGCGTGCAGGTGGAGTACACCTTCGGCTCCTTTGAGGTGCGCGGCCGGCGCGGCAGCGGCGCCAGCTCGGAGATGCTGGGCGGTGTGACGCTGTCGCTGTTCTTCGTGCGGCTCCAGAAGGACTTTCTCAAGACGCTGGCCTTCGCCAAGCAGGGGCTGGCCCCTGTGGAGCTGCAGAGCGTGGCTGTTAAGAAGATCGTGGTGCATCTAACCACCAGCTGGAAGGTCGTGGTGAAGGTGGAGGGCGTGGCCGTGGACGGCCACATGGTGGACCCCAACGTGGAGGGCGTGTTCGAGCTGCAGGACGCTGTGGCCATGAAGCTGGCCGATGCAGCCAACTGGCTCAACCAGCTGCTGACTGAGCGCACCAAGACAGAGCTCCGCCAGAAGCAGGAAGAGGAGCTGGCTGCGGCCGACCCGGCCTCCGAGCCTAAGGCCTTCTCCTTCAAGGATCGCGTGCTGCAGCAGATCGCGGCCCAGGTGGACGTCCACGTGAGCAATGTGCGAGTGGCCATCACGGGTCTGACACCCGGAGCGACGGCCATCGACGGCAATGATGACGAGGCGGAGGAGAAGGACGACGACGAGGCCGACGTGGCCACCACGAGCTCCATCCCCATGGTCCTCAAGCCCACGCGGGTCAGCCTGTCCATGAAGTCGTACGACTTGCTGACGGACGTGCTGCATGACAATTTGGAGGAGGCTTTGCAGCTTGTGCTCACGTCGGACGAGATCCAAGTGGAACACGCCATGTGCATCAAGGGCGTCAGCATTTGTGCGGCCATTGTCGATGAGGATGAGGACGACAAGGCGGTTGTGGAGAAGAAGCAAGACTCGCTGAAGGACAACGGAGGCGTGGAACCTGGTGAGACGCCTCTGCTGTCTTTGTCGGTCCTCGACTTGAAGCTCAAGGTGCCACCAATGCCCAGGTTGCTCGGCATTGTGGAGAATCTCGCTCCTGTCCCGATGAAGTACCGCGTGGCGCAAGTGGAGCTTGTGTCGTCGTCGGTCAACAGCTTGTCAGTCACGCGTGAATTGCTCGTGGGGGTGCTGCGCGATCTGTTTGTGCCGTACACGGACCACCAGGTGTTGGTGCAGTCGATCCGCACGCTGGAGCATGACGAGACTGTTCGCAAGCCCATCTCCCCGGAGGACGAAGCGTTTTACGTCGCCAACTACGGCCAAGTTGACAGCAACAAGTCGCTGTCGACTCGGGAGAAGAAGGATCGCAATGAGAAGCTGCACGCGCTGGAGACTGCCATGACGCTGAACAAAATGTTGAAGTTGCGCAGTCGGGCCACGGGATTGGCCAAGTACTATCGTCGCAACAAGGAAGAGCTCTCCCTGGCGGACTACGCCGCCATTGTGCAGGAGAACGCTGCGAAGACGAGCAACATCCTGTTCAGGGCTATGCAGATTACGCTGCGCTGGGACAACATGAGCATTGTCTTTGAAGAACGTGGCCGCCAGGTTGCTGAGATGGTGGTGGTCGGCTTCGGCGTTAATGTGCGTGCATTCGCGATCGCAGAGGGCGACGAGAAGCAGAAGCTGGATGTGGATATTGTCTTGGGCCAGACTACGTTTGTGGTGAACGTTGGAAGTTCGGCCCTGAACCCGGTCTCTCCGACGGCGAAGCTACTGTTTGCGGACTTCAGCAAGGTGGCTGCAGAGGCGGACGCTCTAGCCCCGCCACAGATGCTCACCGCCCAAGTAAGCCAATTTGAGAGCGGCAAGCAAGATGTACGTGCTGCAGTGAACAATGTGAAGCTGGTGCTCTCAGCAGGCGTGCTAGAGCACTTCCTGCTGTACGTGGATCGACTGAGCACCAAAACAACCCAAGTGCTGTCAACTGCGCGTCCTCCAACGACGTCAGTGGCACGCTCCGAGTCGTCGCCTGCGCCAGTGCAGGTTGCCCAAAGTGAAGTGGAGACGGTCACGAAGGAGGTTTCGATGGCTCCGTTCAGCTTGCTCGGCGGGATGCTGCTGAAACTGGATGTGAACTTGAACGACTGCCACGTCCTTATGTTCCCTACCCATTCCTTCTCAAAGTCTTTGTTCACGGATATCAACGTCGAGACGTGGCAAAGCGACTACGTGGTGAATTGCCACGTGGACATGCCAGCTACATTGAGCATTCACGTGGAGAGCTCGAAGGTGAAAGAGTTGATGGAGTTCCAGGTTCTCAATTTCAGTATTGGAGCGCAGTACGTCGAAGGAGCCAAAGAGATGGAGTCCATATTGGCGCCAACCAGCGTTGTGTTCCAGTTCGTGCTTGAGCAAGACTCCAAGCAGCCCTTGACTTGCCACCAACGCGTGGTGATGCACATGCCGGACGTCTTGCTTGCTGGCTCGGATCTCAGTTTGTCGTTGCTAGGGTCCTGCGGTGAAGCTCTCGGTAACATGCAAACGACAACTCCCGATCAGGCCCGACTTCGACTCGAAAGTCGTATGAAGCAAGAGGAGATTCGTCGCCAAGCAGAAGTGGACGCTGTTCTCGACCGTCTGCATCGTCTTTTTAACGAGATTGATGCCAATGGAAACGGTCATATCGAGCTGGCGGAGCTCCTTCTTCTACTACGCCGTGTGAAGGTGGGTGACACGCTGCTGGAAAGTGAGTTGGAGTATTTCGTTCGTGAGCTGTTCAAGGAGATTGACCAGGATGGCAACGGCTTCCTCGAATTCCAAGAGCTGCGGGACTTCTTGCGTGATGATCTCTTGTCGGATGAGGCAGCAGCCTCTGGCTCGACGCCGAGTAATGGAAGTAACGCGCTCAACGGTTTCCTCAACCTGCGCGGCAACGAGTACCACTCGTTCGAGGTGATCAACAAGATGTGCGATACAAAGATCACCTTTACTGAACAGCTCGCGGAGTGGATCAAGCGCCCTGCGTTCGAAGGGCGATTCTGGGAGCTGTTTGAGAGCGAGACTCGTGTCACGAACCACTCGCTCGGCGATCAAAACCCATTAGATGTGCAGAAGAAGCTGGTTCGTCTGTTGAAGAACTACGATGCGGCCAACCTCATCTGGGATGCTTTGGTGTTGCCGTCGATGAAAGACAGCTGTACGGATCATACGATGTGCGAGTGGCTACTGCAGCCGTTCACGCACTGTGGTGGCATCAGCGAGTATCATAGTGCAGCGAAGGTGATTGCGAAGAAGAAACGCGATGGCATTTTCAGTGCGGCTCTGGAGGAGGCGGAACAGCTCGTGAGCAAGCACACGCAGAGCACGAACCCAGTGAAGAAAGAACTGCAGTTCACGACGGATGTCAAGATGGGAAACGTGCGCTTCGCTCTTACCGACACGGAGCTGCCTGCTCAATTCTGCCGCGGTGATTTCGTCATTAAGGATGTCAAGATGTCGATGGAGTTGACTGGCAAGGAGATCGACGAGATTGGCCCCGTTGATTGGGTTGGGTTGGCCACATCGGGCAACTCGGAATGGACGGTACTGTTCGGTTTCAAGATGTCGTCGTCCTGCTACAGTGACATCGCGAGTGACATGGAAAACATTATCGAGCCGTGGGAGCTGGTTGCTGGTATCTCGTCGGATGCTGGTGAGAACGGCTTTTCGGTCTTGATGGAGGCTGCGAAGCGATTCCAAATCAACGTCACTCCCAGCGTGTTGAAAATGTATCGCGCCTTGATGGACGCTCTGGATGGCGAAGCTCAGCAGAACGCGCTTCAGAAACACCAGGACAGCTTCCAGAGCACAACAGCCGCGAAGAAGCATAAAGAGACCGACTGCCTCGTGCAGAACTTCACGGGTTGCAAGGTCACTTTGAAGCTGAACGGAAGCGACGAGACGATCACGGTCGAGGCTCGCAATCGCGTTCACATCGAGAATGGAGCGCTCAGGGATGGAGAGGCTACGCTGGATTCACTTGAAATTGACCAGTGGGGCTCGAGTACAAGCGCGGTGAAGCTGCCATCGTTTGGCAACGTAAGCGTTGGGGTGAGCACGGCCGAAGCTGCGCCGTCTACTCTGTTTGTGACGGTGTTTTCGCGGTTGGAAAACCCGCGTCGGCAGCTGATCGTGCTGAGATCCAACACGTACTTCTGCAACCACAGTTCGGAATGCTACGAAGTGAAGTATTTGAGTCTGGGAAGCGAGGGGCGGAAGGCAGTGGAGTCTCCTGTTATCAAGTTGAGGCCCAACGAGCGCATCTCCCTGCCGCTGTCGCTTCTGATGGGGATCACAGAGTTTTACGCTCGCCCCGAAAACTACGAGCACTGGATCGTGAAGACTTCTCTCAACAATGATGTGCTGACGTCGCCCGAGGCGATCAAGGAGCTCAACGAGCACGAAATCGAGCGCGAGGCGAAGCTGAAACAACGCCGAGGTGGCACGATTGTGTTCGGCGAGACGGAAGAAACCTGCACGAAGATCATCAAGCGTTTGACGCCGAACGTGATAGTGCGGCGCTGGTACCTTCGCTCGCACTTTGAATGGGAATTGGCGCTGCTGCCTCCGTTCGTGGTGCGCAACTCACTGCCATACGAAATGGAATACCGCTTTATCGAGTACAAGTCTAGCTCGTCGAGGGACATGAAGTCTGAGTACGCCAAAGTCGAAGACTTGTTGCGCCGCGATAGCTCACCCGAGCCGTCCGATGGTGTACTGAGCGGTGTGGTGGCGTCGGGCCAAGATACTGAAGTGTCGGGCGTATCTGGAGGTTATCCTGGGTACCTGTCGGTTCGCCTAGTTGCTAAGAAGCAGAGCACAGGCAAGCAAGTGGCGTCGCCTTGGTCGAAGCCGCTTCTAATGATGATCCACAAGGGAGTCGACCAGTTCACAACGTCGCGAGAAAGCGTGGAGGCCGACACCGGCCTCGAGTTCAACATTGACCGGATCACGCTTCCTGGCTATCCTCGACTTGTACGGTTTTCGAGCCCGTACTGGATTGTGGACAATACCTCGCTTGCGTTTTCAGTCGCATCGACAGAGCCTGGCGCGAAGAAGAGCGCTTTTAAGGCCATGGATGTGTGCCCGCCGTTCAGCTACCCGATCATGGCGTCGTTACCTCGGGATCGGCTGAGTCTGAAGCCTTTGGCGAACCTTAATCGCCGCCCGGAGGCGTGGGGAGCCCTTGGGAACATGCCCGAGACGGCGTACAAGGCTTCTGCTGTGTCGGAGCACGCGGTGAAAAACGCCGCGTGGTCGGAGCCCATTAACACGACGGCCATCAACACGATGGGCGAGATCGTGTGTGGTCCCAGCGTCTTCAGCGTGAAAATGGAGGGCCTGTACGGCCTCTTTGAGCCGGGGATCTCGCTCACGCTGAGCCCGCGGTACGTCGTCCAGAACCGCTTGAACCAGAAACTGTTCCTCCAGAGTTTTGCGTCGCACGATACTGACCCGCAAAAGGTCGACGACATGTTCCACAAGCGAAGCGAGGCGGACGTGAAGCAGTTGCATTTGGCGCTGGAGGATGGCCAGACGACTCCGTTGTATCACTTCGGGTCTTTGAGGAAGGGCGAGCCTGTGGAGCAGAGCCAGCGCTACGTGTCGTTCTCATTCTCCGAGGAGTGGGGCACCGATGCTGACAAGAAGAATTGGTCTTTTGCCATCCCGATCAATACGGCTGGAGACCTTTACTTGCAGGTCTACTCGTCGGTGCGCCAGCGGTATCTGATTTGCCAAGCAAGTGTGCAGGTGGTGGACATGTACGTCTACGTGGTTCTGACGGACGTCTCCTGCGCACCTCCGTATCGTATTGAGAACTTCACGCCGTTTACAGTGGATTGCGCGCAGTTGGGCGAGTCGTCCATCTTCAGCAAGGGCCAAAAAGAGATGGCTGCTACCGTCAAGTCTGGGGCGTGGCATGCGTTTGCCTGGTTCAATCCGTTGTCGAAGGAGCGCCACGTCGAACTGCATGTCTCTCATGCGGACGCCGCGAAAGCTCAGACGAAGAAGTACGACATCGACTACGTCGGTTACCTGGATCCTATCACCATGTGGGTGTCCAGGGATGGCGAAAAGCAACGCCCTGTCGAGTTGACCGTCCAAGTTGTCGTCGAGGAGAGTACACGAGTGCTCAAGATCACGGAGAAGGAATTGGAAATGAGTCTTCTCGAGAACCAGGGCTCGGAAGGAGAGGGCGAGTTCCAGCAGCGGCGGATGCTCTTCGCGTCGTCTTTCGACATCGCATTCGATGGCTTTGGGCTTTCCTTGCTGGATGGGTTCCCGCAAGAAGTGTTTTTCTCGTCGGTGGACGTTATCAAGGTGCAAAAAGCACCCGCATCACTGGAGTGGACGTTCTCGGTGTTGCATTGTCAAGTGGACAACATGCTGGCCACGGCCAAGTTCCCTGTGATTATGAACCCGGTGAACGCCGGCTACAGTGACAAGTCGGTTGGCAAGGAGCCCGAGCCGTTCTTGAAGCTGGTGCTTGATGCTGATCTCGAGGCTCGCATGGGAACGTACAAGCTGCTCCAGTTCAGTCTGAGTGATCTGGCGGTGAAGCTGGATATCGATTACTTGGTCAACCTGGTCAAGCTGCTCGAGCCGTACTTGGTATCGGACGCGACCATGTCGTACCGCTCGCGACAGACGCTTGAGCGCACCCTGAAGCAACGCGCTCCGCCCATGCCCGTCATGCTGGTGTCGGCCGAAGGCGGCATTCAGACCGATCTCGTGTACTTCGACATTTTGCGCATCTCGTCGCTGTCCGTGGATTTGGAGTACTCGATCACTCGCAAGGACATCGTGACGTCCACCGGCGGTGGCCACTCGATGGTTTTCGGCTTGCTGAGCCAGATCATTGGACTCGTTGGATCCAACCTGAGCGGATCCCCCACTTTCAGCTTCAGCGAGATCGTGATTGTGCGCTGCTTCTCGACGAAGCAGCGGCTGCAAAGCCAGCTCGTCGCGAATTATATCCAGCAGGGCGTGATGCAGGCGTACCGCCTGTTCGGCAGCGCAGACATAATCGGCAACCCGATCGGGCTTGTGGAGGACTTGGGTTCTGGCGTGGTCGAGTTCTTGAAGATCACCAAGGGCGAACTGACGGGCGATGCTCAGACTCGTGGCGAGGGAGTCAAAGTGCTGGGTAAGACCATCGTCAAGTCGAGCGCGTCTTCCGTCGCCAAGATCACGGGGTCGCTGGATAAGTTCGTGGGCGAGTTTGATAGCAGCGCCGACACTAGTGGCGGTGATGACGAGTCGACCGACAACGCTGGACTCAAGTTTGCCAAGGACCTTGGCCGCGGCTTCACCGGCATCTTCACGAAGCCGGTGGAGGGTGCAATGAGAGGTGGCGTGACAGGACTCGTGCAGGGCACGATGCAGGGAATTGCCGGCCCCGGTGTCGTCTTGCTCAAGGGCATCACGTCGACGTCTCACAATTTCGCGCTGGGCGTTCAGTCCACCGTCGTGGATCGGTCTCCATTCGGCGGCCGCCGTCGTAAGCCCAAGCTTGTTGAGGAGGGCAAGCTGATCGCGGAATTCGACGAAACGCACTACAAGCCCACTCTGCTCCACCTGGAGGTTCTGGGCGCGAACGGGCTGGACTCGGACAAGTCGTGCGATCCGCTGTGTGTGGTGCGAATCGATGGCGCGGATGTGATGAAGACGTCCGTGATCTACAACACGGTGAACCCGGCGTGGCAGGAGAAGACCCAAGTCGCGCTGACAGGCGAGGAGAATGAGGTGCAGTTCGTGGTGAAGGACTCGTACGGTGGCACGGTGGCCAAGACGGTGGGGAAGTGCATCATGAGCATGGCCCAGCTGCAGGACGACTTCAAGCCGCCCGAGTACTCGTCCGACCTGGCCCAGTGGGTGCACACGCAGGTGAAGCCCGGGAACACCAAGAAGAACGTGAGTCACGTGATTGAAGAGAAGGACTACCCGTTAGTGATGCCGAAGAAGAGCAGCTCGAACAAGTCGAGCCACGCCGCTTCTCTAGGCGACGAGAAGCTTCAGGTTCTGGTGACGGTCGTGTCATTGAGAGAAATGGTGACCACAGGCTCGACAGGCAGCGGTGTGCTCGGCCTCGGCAACCTGGGAAGCAGCACGCCCAATATCTCGCCCTACATTTCCGTCCACGTTGGCAAGAATGTCAACCGCACGAATACCACGAAGATGGCGTTCAAGAAGAACAGTAAGAAGGAGCACGTCGGCAGCGCGACGTGGAACGAGAGCTTTACGTTCCCGTTGACAGCGAAGGAGCTGCACCGCGGCGGCGCCGACTCGAGGATGGTGGTTTCTCTCAAGGACAAGAGCATGCTCGTGGACGCAAGACTTGGCTCTTCGACGATGGAGATTGATGCGGCCAGGACCAATGCACCCGCAACGATCGAGGAGATGGTGCTAAAGGACCAGGACGGGGAGACGGTCGGCGTGCTCACTCTGAAACTCGAGATCTCCGGCTCCGCCACGTCGTCGCGCTCCATGTCGGCGCACCAGCTGATGTCGGCTGGAGACGATCTAGCGAACCTCCCTCCTGACGCCGTCAAGGCCGGCACCATCCGTGTGTCTTGCGAGTTTGAGTGAGCGGCGAGGTTTTCTTTTGCGTGTGTACACATAGCTTCGTTGGCAAGAATGAGGTTTATCAATTTCCGTTGCCACGTTTACGTGCCTCCCTTATGGATATTGAAGTCCCGCCACGAGTGACGAGTATCGTACCGATTTGCTACCGGTTTTGATGTCGGTAATACCGACAAAAACTGCTCAGAAACGTTTTGGGACTTCCGAAACTTCAAACACAGTCACTTTTCGCACAAAAGTGTATACTGTGCGGTGGTGCACTCGCCACAGGCTGCTAGGCAAGCGAGGTTGCTGCCAAGGATAGAGCGCTTTGCTCGTTGCACGCAGGGCCTGATAGTTCGTCCGGCCACTTCCTCCAAATTCTAACTTCCGTCAGCGATCATTGAAAACAGCCACATGCGCTTTTGCAGGGATCGATGGTTGGGTCGACGATATCAAAGCTCTATGAGCGGTGTCAACCAGAGCCTCCGATTTGCTGCCTCGCGAGCTGCCGCTCTGACCTGAGTCGGTTGCAGTTGGGGATGTGATATCCGAGGTTGCCCTGTAGGTTCGGGCGATAACGAGAGTGAAGGAATGCTCCGCTGGAGATGCAATCGTTGACGGATTGACACCAGGTTGGGACTCCTTGCTTCGTTGCTGCTGCACTGGGGAGATCACTGCATTTTCACGTAGCTTAGGCTCCGTGACACCAGCGTGAAGCGCGACACGGAGATTGCGTGGCAAGCGCCAGAAGGGACTCTCTCGATCAGTAGTGACATTGGGTATCTGTGCCCTGTGCCATTGTTAACCAGCTCAATGCATGACAAAATGTCCTTACTTTCATTTCCGAACACAATTTATTGTTTATACACATACTCAAACCTACAATTGCAACGAAAGGCATGCACCACCGCATCACTCACTCAACGCGTCGACCATGAACGCTTTCTCAATCGATCTCGCAAAGTAGCCAATGGAGCTTTCGCACGTACACCCTTGACGCCAACCCGGCCGATCCATCTAAGCGGACGCAGGCGTCGACACACCAGCCTGCACCACGTGCGCGCCGTCGCCGATGAGCGTCAGGAAGCTCGCGGGCTTGGGCAGCTCCTTGCCGAACTTGTCCACCGGGTACCCGGCGTCCAGCGTCTGCATGAGCTTCTGCGCGTGCTGCTGCTGCACCAGCGCCACGATGCAGCC
>AWVW02034785.1:0-15048 GCA_000500225.2 Phytophthora pinifolia
ACATCTACAGTCTTTTCAGCCAATGCTCGACGAGGTTGGTGATTTTCACTTCCTATTGGGTAAAACTCGCAGCTCCGTCTTCACTTCAGTCGTTTCAAACTCGTAGCGACTATTAAAAGGTGGTATTAATACAGACCGACGGGACCTGCACGGCGCCAGATGCTGCGTGACTAGAGCTCTGGTCTGTTGCTTGGTCAAACAAAAGCTCTCGACAGCTAACGAATGCCGGACTTCACGTCGGTGCAGCCGCTTCCGTCGTCGCCCGCCAAACCGACCAGTATCAGTAAGGTCGCGCCATCGTCGCCCTATGGTATCACACTCGATGAGATCCGGAAGCTCAACCAGGATCAAATGACAGAAACCAACCTGGAGGAGCTGAAACGGATCGGCGGTGTCAGCGCCTTGGCGACGATGCTGTGCGTGAATCTGGAGCATGGCTTGCCCCGCAGCGAAATCGACACAAACTTCACTGTGCGCCGTGAACTCTTTGGCCGCAACGCCTTCTTGGACGCTGCCATGAAAGGATTATTTCGCCTCTTCCTTGAGAGTTTACAAGACACAACACTGATCATCCTAATCATCGCTGCCATCGCCTCCATGGTAACAGGTTATATAGAGAATCCCGAGACAGGTTGGAGTGAAGGTGTCGCTATCCTTGCTGGTGTGATGCTTGTGGCATTCGTGACGTCGGTCAATAATTACACCAAGGAAAAACAGTTCCGCGCACTGAGTGCCAAGAATGACGATGTCCAAGTCAAAGTTCTTCGGGATCGCAAGCCCGATCAAATCCCAGTGGGGGATGTTTCGGTCGGCGACGTGATCATCCTCGAGACAGGGGACAAAGTCCCGGCCGATGCTGTGTTAATTAACAGCAGCGATCTCAAGTGCAACGAGTCAAGCCTGACGGGGGAGCCCGACGACGTCAGCAAGGAACACCACAAAGATCCCTTCTTGCTCTCAAGCTGTCTCGTCGCAAGTGGTCGTGGAGAGTGTCTTGTGATTGCAGTCGGTGATGAGTGCCGCTGGGGGAAAATCAAATCCAAGCTTGTTCGCGAGCAGAAACCGACCCCTCTTATGGAGAAGCTTGAAGAGATGGCGAAGAACATCGGATACGTGGGAATGGCATTCTCCATTTCTACGATTGTTGCGATGGTCATTATTTACTCCACGTCAGAAGAGAAGAAATTGGAGTACTCCTGGCCAGCATATATTCTGCACACTTTCCTTATTGGCGTCACGATTATCGTCGTCGCAATTCCAGAAGGACTGCCACTAGCTGTGACGATATCCCTGTCGTACTCCACCAAGAAAATGCTCCGAGACAATAACCTCATCCGTGTGCTGGCTGCATGTGAGACGATGGGCAATGTTACAAGCATTTGCTCTGATAAGACTGGAACGCTCACTGAAAATAAAATGACTGTTGTGCAAGGGTGGATACTCGGCAAACTGTTCAAGGACGAGTTCATGGATGCCAGTCGAGACCGGTTTTCAGTGGATGCCAAAACCCTTGAAGAACTCGCGGCGAACATAGCAGTTAATACGAGTGCATATCTCAAGGACGTCAATGGTGTACCACAAGTGCAGGGCAACAAAACCGAAGGAGCTGTGCTTCTATGGTTGAACAAGCTCAATTTTCCCATCATGGATATTCGCCGAGAAAGCTTCCAGCAGGCACGCGGGGACCGCTTGTTTCCTTTCTCCTCGGAAAAGAAGTCAATGGCCGCTATTATCAAGCGGAAAGATGGGAGCTGTCGTCTTTATTCCAAGGGAGCTGCCGAGGTGATTCTGACTCGTTCTACCAAGTACATCGATGTGGATGGCAACATTCAGGAGCTGACTTCGAAAAAACGTGACGAGCTGGATGGAGTTATCAGGCAAATGGCAGAGTCCGCACTACGTACGATCTGCGTCGGCCATCGAGATTTCGCGAGTGGTGAGCTGCCACAAGACTTACAGTCACTGGAAGATGTACCGGATCACGATTTAGTCGTGAACGCCATTTTCGGCATTCAGGACCCGCTGAGGCCGGATGTCACGGACGCTATCAGGGATTGTAAGAGAGCTGGCATCATGGTGCGCATGGTTACAGGTGACAACATTCATACCGCTTGTGCCATTGCTAGGCAGTGTGGAATTATGACTGATGATGGCATAGCCCTTGAAGGGCCCGTCTTTCGAACAATGAGCGTGGAAGACGTGAATAAGCTAATTCCACGACTCCAGGTTTTGGCACGATCGTCCCCAGACGACAAGTTTCGGTTGGTTAATCTACTAAAAGACCGATCGGAGGTCGTGGGTGTGACGGGTGATGGTACCAACGATGCACCAGCGCTTCGGACTGCGGACGTAGGAATGGCGATGGGAATTACTGGCACCGATCTTGCCAAGGAAGCATCCGACATTATTATCATGGACGACAAATTCTCGTCCATCCGAAAAGCAGTGCTGTGGGGGCGTTGTGTATACGACAACATTCGCAAGTTCTTGCAGTTTCAGCTCACTGTGAACATTGTGGCTTTAGTAGTCACTTTCGTAAGTGCTGTGACGGGGAGGGAGCCACCGTTAAACTCGGTTATGATGCTCTGGATCAACCTCATTATGGACACCATGGGAGCACTCGCACTCGGAACTGAGGCTCCTTCAGACGCGTTACTTGATCGACGTCCATACAAGAAAACCGCGAAGCTCCTGGGTAGGTGTATGGTGAAGAATATCATCGTGCAGTCCATTTTCCAGCTGTTGCTCGTGTTCCTCCTGCTCGTTTACGGCGCTGAACAATTTGGGTATCATGACGGTAACCAGTGCGTGGCGTGGGAGTACAGCGTGAAGTCGAGTTTTCCCACGCTCAGCAATGACAACTGTGCGACAGCAAAAGGAGATGCTTGCTGGAGTTTGTCGTGCGACGATTATTATGCGAGAAACTCGAATGTCGTCGATTATCCTTTGGGTTGCCTGAACGACCGATGCTCGTCCTACGACTATCGGCACTACACGATCATTTTTAACGCTTTCGTATTCTGCCAGCTCTTCAACGAGTTCAACGCGCGAAGGACAAACAACGACTGGCGCGTCTTCAACGGCTTGTTGAGCAACATGCTCTTCATCGCGATCATTTTGATCACGATCTTCGTTCAAGTCTTTCTCGCTGAATTCGGCGGTGATTTCACGAAAACGAGCGGCATTCCTGTAAGGCACTGGCTCATATGCTTCGGCTTAGGTGCACTCACGCTTCCTGTTGGTAAGTTTGATTTTGATTATTTCAATGTTTTAAAAGGGTCAACTAATGGAGCTCCTGTGCTGGTGCAGGCGTTTTAATGCGATTCATTCCCGTGACTGAATCTCCTGAAGCATTTGCGAACCCGAACGGCATTTCGCAGTGAGGAAGGACCTGCGAAAACTACTTCAACGATAGCCACCGCAGTATTGTGCCGCTCGAAGAGAAGAAAACGCGAGCGGTGTAATTCGAAAATATTAGTATACCCAATCATAACAAACGCTTGAATGCTTCTCCCCAGACTACAAGAATGCACGCAGGCCACTGCGAGAAGCTCCTTGCAGCTGTTGGCTGGAGTTCTCGTCGTTTTCGTCTCCTGGCTGTGCACGATTTACTGGTACGTTTTCCTTGCCTTGCGCGTCACTGTTCATGTCTGACTTTACGTAAAAGAACATGTAACACGACTCCTGGCTTCGGTAAGCCTGGAGTGCATAGTCTTCTGATATCTGTCGACAGAAATATTCGTTAGATGCTTCATGTATGGGAGAACCTTGTCAAGTGTGCACGTACCAGAGACTCGTGTGTATCATTTCGTCGGATCCATTGCCCTTCTTCACTGCACACGTCTGCAACATAATGACCTTCATCAATGCTCTTTCCAAGATGATGAATAACGCTCTGCTCCATACAAATAGAAAAGTTAGGACAAGTCACCCTAGATGGAAAAAGCAATCAAGGACTGCACGTACCTTCAGAGTGTATCGCGCTTCGTTTCCGGATGGGGCTGTGTTGTTGATCGTGTGAACTGGGTCAATCACAGCAGGAGGGATGACCGGGTCGCATCGCTTGAATAGAGCACCACTCTGAGGGTTGACTTCGAAGCGCTTCAAATGAAACACGAGAACCGAAGGCAACGACTTCACCAGGTACGCAGACTCGGCCTCCTTTCCCACCTTGCACTTCTCGCACGTCAACTCCAGCACCTCTGCCTCAAACTGCTTCTGGATTAAAGTTTCGAGCTCAATTGGAGGGGGTCGCGGTGGGAAACCCGTTGCTGGAGTTGCAGGTGACACTGCCGATTTCATCGCAGTGTCTGCATGCTTCGTTGGTGAAGTTTCCGGCTGCTCAGTCTCTTCAAACTTTTCCCGGTAACTGCAGGAAGATTTTGGGCAGCAGTAGTAGCGTTCACCTCCCTCACCAGCTGATACAGGTGAGAGCTTACAAAAGCACTGCCGTACTGGAGATGGCGATGCTTGAGGCTCTTGCTCGGCTGTGGGTTCTTGCTCCGCAACGGGGTAGTACGGGAGATCCAGGGAGAAGTCATAAAATGTTTCGGCTTGCATCCGGCTGTATCTGCAGTTTTTGCAGGTCAGCGTCCGGCTAAGCTCCGCCCGGAAACACTTCGCTGGGGGTAGTCGACAGATGAGCTCCTGCTCTGTGTCGGAAGATGCAGCTGCTTCTTTTCGACTTCCAGTTGCCTTGGGGCCGTTGCGGAAGAAATCCAGCAGACTGCTCTTCTGCACTTGGGGAATTGACTGAGAATCCTCTTCGATCTTCTTGGTCACTTCTTGAACAGTCTGCACCAACTCTTTTTCGTATTCCGTCACCAGGTTGAGCAAGAATTCGTGTGCATCTTGCTGGAAGTGACTGCTTGTCATACAATACAATCCAAAGTTACAACAACGATGCAAAACACGTCTGTGCAGGATCCACGTACGTTGCGAACATCGAGTTTTTCTTCCCCATCACGTTCTTGAGCTGCTCCGGGTTGATCGATACTTCGCTCCCTTTGACGACCAATTGTAAGAGATGACTCAAAGTGTACTGCAGCGGGAGGTGTTTGGTGTCCCCGCTTGTGCGCCAGCAGTCAAAAATGGTTTTCACCTGCTCGAGAGTCTTTGCACCGCACTGTGGCTGCTTTCGAATAATCTTCAGCAGGTTTTCCTCGTCTTGCACACTGCTCACGAACTCAGGGATGGCTGCCAGAGCCTGAACGATTGCGTTCATGTAGCAAAAGTTGCCCAGGTTCAGAAGTCCATGCGTGCTTCTCTGAGTTCCATCTTCTAGTGGACCACTGACGCTAGACTCGTCGGTCTGTCCGTCAGTAGCAACAGACTCCATCGACATGTCCAGGGATCGCGCAGTCGAATCCTCTTGATCGCTGTTCGAGGTGTTGGCCGCGAAAAAGTGAGAAGTGATTTCCTTCTTCCCATGCGCCTTGGGCTCCTTGGCGGTTGACTCATCGTCAAGCATGAGCTGCAGCGAGCGGACACGCTTGTTGATTGAGCCCGTGATTGACTTGCGACGAAGTTTCTCGCCAGGGGGACCAGCAGACCCCTCCGGCTCCCCCGTACTACGACCCTCGGGCGTGTGGCTGCTGTGTCGCTTCAAATCTGGCGGGGTTGGTCCGCTGCGCAGCTTCAGCGACCGAACGGGGCTCAGCCACTCGCGCGTGGGAGACCTCGAGGGTGTAGTTGACAGCGGCGTCCCTCCTCTCGACGGGCTGAGCGAGAGACGAGGTTTCTTACGGAAAGGGGAGCGGAACGGTGACCTCAACGGCGAGGCCAGCGACGAGGACGCGCTCTTGGTGGTCACCGGCAGTGGCAGCGGGAGTGTCAGCTGCGGCGTCCGATTGGGCGTGCCGATGTCGGCCAGAGGGCTGCGCTTGGGCGTTATGGGCGGCTTCTTGGCCGGGCTCTGGAGCAGCGAGGGGCTCTTGAGCGTGTTGACAGGCGTGAAGCCCATGGCATTGCTCAGTTTCTTGCGGATCTTGCGCTTCTTCCTGCGCACCTCCACGCCGAGCTTTCCATCCACTTGGTCCTTGAGGTCGGCATAGAACTGCTTGCCGGCCGCGTCCAGTGCCAGTGTGAACACGAAGCGCCGTTTGCCGTTCTCCACGCGGACTGTACGCGTAGGCGCCGAATCGAGTGACGAGTCCTTGTGCGACAGCACGCCCTTGCCCACCCACAGCACGGCGTCGCCGCTCACGAGCCTCGCGTTACCTATCTCTTTGCGCAGCACCAAGTCCGTCTGCAAAGTCGAGCGGTCGATCTCACCGTCGTCGCGGGTGGCCTCCAGCACCACATTCTTCGCGCACTGGTGGACAGGACACGCTGTTAGTGGCGAAGAAGGTCGGCTACAAGAGACGCTCTACTCACCTGGATCGAAAGGTCCGCCATGCTCGGCGGAACGAAGCGAGATCGATTTTGGCGGGGAGGGACGAGGTTTTGGCGGCAAAAGGGGGAGAGGGGCTTCACGATCTAAACCAATCACATTTCTCCATGGATTTTGGCCAATAATATTTGCTCGGATCACTTCAACTTGTTCAACATCAAAACTGAGCACTGCACTGGAACGAATCTTGGAGGTTACATTCACCTAGGAGAGCAAGTAGTGTTGCATTTCCTCTAGAGGAGGATGTTGAACACCTCGCCCTGCTCTGCTCTACCAGCTCTGTGGCCGCGGCAGTAACCTCCTTCCTGGCTGCTCTTGGTGCACCCTGCAGCGCGGCAGCGCTTTCCACCTAACGTGAAGGCAGCTAATATTAGCTACGAGCACCAATACTCATAATGCAACTACTTGTGCAGCGTACCTCCGTGGCTCTTGCAGAGCCCGCGAGACTGGGCAGAGTTCTTACATCCTTCGGTGGCGCACCGCTTGCCTTCAGTAGTTCATGCCAATGCAGTCGTCAGGATTCAGCAGAGCAACATCTCAATAAAGCCAATTACCGCGTACCTCCACCGTGTGCGATACAGAACCCCCCACCTTGATCGCTGCGGCTGCAGTCGGGGAAAGTGCATCGCTTTCCGCCTCCATGACGCTTACACAGTCCTTTCGAGCGAGCACCTTTGGTGCAGCCTGGGATCACGCAGTCCTTCGACTTTCTCGCCGACTTGCACTGTCTTCGAGACGGCGCTGGAGTACTCGGCTGTGCTGAATGACCACTCCACGAAGCACGCTTGCGTCGACTCGATGCATTGGCTTGCTGCGGAACTTCAAACCGCAGCGACCGACTGGCCGAACGTGCTGGAGGCCTTTCCGAACTTCGTTTCGCGGCTGAGTCGCTGCGCTTCACGGTCTTCTTGGTTTCGGCTAGATTCTCAGCAGTAGCACTGTAGTTGTCAGGAAAGCGCGCTTGGTTGTGACTACTCAATGGCTGCTGACGAGGAAATTTCTCGCGCAGTCCTGGACGCCGCGGCACATTATCTACCGCAATAAGAATCGATCATGGCGTTAGGCTGGATCAAACTGCACAGGTGTTGAATGTACTTTACGCTGAGGTTGTGCGATGGGCTTCAAAACAGTCGTCCGCTCCGCATCGATGGTGCTCAGTGGTGGTAGCTTCGGTATGAATGGGCTATCGATGAACTCTCTGCCAGTGAGGTCGAGCTCCTGGTTGCCTTCCATTCGGGACTGCCTCTCGATGCATGCCTCGACGTCGGGACTGACGTATTCTAGACACTCTGTCTGCTCAAGAAGTTCCACCCACTCCTGAGGATCGAGTCTGCCGCAGCACCAAAAAAGGACGACAGAGTTGGCAGCTCAACTCACCACGCTCAAGCCTCTCCGTAAGGCCAGCACGTACCTGCGCTCATCAAAAACGATCGCTTCTGCTTCAGATATTATGGGCTGGCCCACTGGGGACGGGATCCACGGACGCTCGCTGTCGTGGCGGCTTGGAGTCATTCCAGTCCTGGCCAGCACAGACTCGGGGCGCTTCTGTGTTTCCAGCACGTCATGGACCATCTCACCTTTAGCACACGTGTCGAGAGTCGGTGGCGGAGAAGTCGTAGCTTCCGCTTCCATTGTCTTCGAAGGCTGGAGTGGTGGTTGGGCCGGTCGCGCAGGTCGCTGGGGCTCTGTCTTCTTACGCGAAACTTGAAGTGAGCACACGCGTCCTGTAGGCTCGTCGCCTACATGGCAAACCTTCTTCGACAGCCGAGAAAGGCCGCCGACGCACACGATTCTTGCTTGGCTGTCTTTCTCAAGCTGCTGCGGCTCTCCAGACGCTTGCAATCATGACGAAAGCTAGTGAGAACGAGCCGAAGTTGCGAGCGAGAGCGACAAGGAAGCGGCGCGGTGTCTGCACGCTCGTGAACCTCCAGAGGCGGGGCGGCGTGGCGAGACGTTATTTGTAGTGCCTTGGTCCTTTCTAAGGAGTGATGGTCCGCGAAGTTGAAGTTGTGTACACCACACCAGATTGAAGCCATTCGCGGCGACTCCTCGATTCAAGTCGGAACTGCTGCAAGAATGGACCGCGTTGGGGGTAGCTGGCTGCTACGTTGCTTGTTTGTTCTCCTGGCGCTTGTTTCGACGGTGGTTTGCGCAGGTGGTGACGGTGAGAACTCACTTTGCTAGCGCTTCCGGAAACCGTTGCGATACTAACTGGGTTTTCAGCTGGTACTTTCGATTTCGGCAAACAGAGGTACACATTTAAGGAAAATGCCGGCACAGTTAACGTAACGATCGTGCGAGCTGGCGGGGCAACTGGAAACGTTGCTGTTCAATACGCGTTGGCGAACCCCTTGGATGCAACAGCCACGGTCAACAAGAATTTCAAACTGACGAACTCCGTGCGTGAAGTGAGTTTTGATGACAACCAGCTCGAAGGTTTTATCACTATTGAGTTGATCAATGATGCAGAGTATGAGGCAAATGAGTTTTTCTTCCTTGAGATCACTAGCGTGAGCTCTCCGGCGGCAATCGGGACTGTGGCTCCGACCACGGCTGTTTTCATTTTGGATGATGGAGACGCAGGTGAATTCAATTTTGCTGTGCCGTTTATATTTTGCCGAGAAGATAGCGGGAATGCCGTTGTGTCGATTGAACGAAGTATTGGGTTTTCGTCCGCTTCTTACGTTCCCGTCGTGCTTGTGGTAACCACGGTTGCTGCCGGCAGCAACGCTACAGATGGCGGTAGCAAAGCCTTTGACTATCTAAGTGCCTCGCAAGAACTTCAGTGGGCGACCGATGAAGTGAGTAAAACGTTTTCGGTGAAGATCTTCAATAATGACAAGTACCAGCCTCAAACTAGAGCTATTAAGGTCTGCTTGGATTCGGTCTCAGGTGGAGCGACCATCGGCTTGAAGTCGGACATGTGGATCTACATTATTGATGACCGCGACGCTGGAACATTATCGTTTTCGCTGTCGCATTACGAGGTTTTAGAAAACGCTGGGAAAGTTACTGTGAACATCACTCGCTCAGGCATTCCTGACTCCACTAATGTGAACACATACACCGACGGTGTGGTGACAGTTGATATCGCAACATACAGCGGAACGATTATGCCGGGGAAGACCAAGTACGATCCAGACTTCGACTACGGAATTGTTGAAACTCGAGGGTGTACACATATTAGTCCGTGCACAGCAGAGGAATCCGTCGCTTACACGCCCGTTCAAACAACCACGCTCACTTTCTCGGACAAGGACGCATGGAAAACAGTAGACATTATAATTCTTGACAACGACCTTTTCCAGGCACCCGACCAAGTCTTCAAGGTTTTCCTAAGAAATGTGGCCGGTGGTGCACATCTAGGCGTTGACTACGAGCATCCTGTTGAATGGAGCTGGTATCATGACGAGTTTTTGGCTCTAGAGACACATGCAGATCAATTACTGGATAATGTGGGAACGATTGTAACTATTCAGGATGATGGCGACCCCGCCGTAATTGTGTCGAAGGCGAGTCTTTCAGTGTCTGAAATTGGCCAAACGGATAGTTTTCGTGTCCGTTTGAATTCTCATCCAACGTCTGACGTCACGATTGACCTGGATGTCAGTGAAGCAGACGTCAAATCTTCCCTGGCATCCTTGACTTTTTCTTCTTCAAACTGGAATCAGTACCAAACGATCACTGTTGAAGCAGTTCCCGACGATACTTCTGACGGAATCCGCAGCAGCATAGTATCGCTCACTGCTTCTAGCAACGATGTGTCTTACAATTCGCCCCTGAAGACGACCGCTGGTTCTACCGGGTACACACTTGCAGTTGGTATATACACACAGAAGTGGGGAACCTATGATACAGGAAATATTAAGCAGGTTTTTCTCTGGCAAGAAAGTGATGGTGTTCTAACGGCTCCAGCACCTCTGTCGTCGGTCGAGGTATTTATTCTGGATGATGATCAACCAGTCATTTGTATGCACCCTGAGGATATTCGCCATCAACAAACTGGAAGTAATACACCACAAAACTTTGTCTGTGTCCGAGAAGAGGGGCACAGTGCGTCCGTAGGCATCACGCTCTCGAGTGAGCCCCACGCTGATGTCGAGGTTTCTTTTGTTCCAGATGTTGACTCGAACATCCAAGTTGATCCAAACACCATTCACATCACGCCGTCTTCCTGGAAAGAAGCCCAATACATCACGCTATCAGCAGTCCCTGACACGGATCCTGGTGCGTCAAATGAAGTTCAGTACTCAAAAGTGCTAATTTACTCATCCAGCAGCGGTGATCCAATGTATAATCGTGGAATGCAGGCAGTGAACACCATCTTCGTTCAGCGATTCCCTGCTGCAACAATTCTTCTGGATTCATCTCGTGCGACAACTCGAGAAAATGGTGGAGATGATGCCGTTGTGACCTACGACTTACAGTTGAATAGTGAGCCTATTCACTGGGAGCCTGAAGGGGGCAATTACCTGCCATTTGAGATTTCCCTTCTACCTACCGCAGACACGACTCTGGTATTTTCGGCGGACTCACAAGGGAGTTTAGGAGCGTCACTCACACTTGCTGCTGCAGGGAATTCGTCGCAGAGCACAGAAGATAAAACGGTGAAATCGGTTGCGGTAATTCGATTTGATACAGATCCAGCGATCCAGACTAAAACAAGCAGCTGGCAAGTTGGATTGGCAATTCTTCGATTGTTTCGTCTGTCTGGAGGTGAGAATAGAGGATTGGGTGGAATCATCGTGGGTATTGCTGTTGGTGACATGGAGCAGTCGGATGCCTGGAATGAAACTCTACTTGAAACGCAGTGCACGCAAGATGACTCCAGTCCTGTTCCTGAATGCTCTTTAGCCGAAAATGGTTCGGAAAAACCATCACTTTTCCCGGGTACGACGACGTTTGAAGATATTAGCGATCACACGGATGGAGAAACTTTCGTCAAACAGAGTAAAGAGATAGATCCAGCTACCAATGAATTCGTGCCGTCGTCGGGGTGGCTTGAAATTGACGTCACTGTTGCTGTCAATCGAGTTCTGGCACATCAGCGAAATCAGTCCTCAAGTTCGACCAGTATTTCATTCCTGGTATACACACGTACAATCGCTGCTTTCGTGTACGATGGCGTTGATGAGGTGATTTTCGCCTCAAAAGAGCATAGTAATACGACGTTGCATCCTCAACTACAAGTTAGAGCGTCTGGTAGTGTCAACCTTGCCTTGTCAGGCTCACCTTCTCAGAGTCAGCAAGGAAATGCAGGCGCTGCGATCGATGGCAATACTAAATCCAACTCGGGTATCGCCTCGACTTACTCAATGTCACGAACTATTGACACGTACCCGTGGTGGCAGATAAATTTGAACAGTGTCCGACGTATTGAGGATATCGTAGTGACTCTCAAGAAAAGGGTCCCAAACTCGGACCTACTACCAGAGCAACTCGCAGCAAAATTTTGGGTTTTCCTATCAGACACCCCTTTTCCAGAAAGCAGCAACCAAACCGAGGCCTTTCTGGCAGTAAAAGACACTGCGCTGTATTCACGAGGGTTTGATGTTTCTTCACGGTCTTTTGATGTTTCAGAAGATGAAACGATCTCGTATCGGTGGCGTGTGAACGGAGAAGCGAATGGCTACTTCGACGAGGACAGATTCGTTGCTGATTACTCCACCCCCACTGAAGTGCAGTACTTGCGACTACAGATTGAAGGCGAGAACACTATTCTCCTGAATGAAGTGGAAATTTACCAGCAAGCCTTTGCCAGTAGTAGGATATCCGTCGGGGGATACATGCCTAGCGTGGCATCGGCCCACTCTGATCAGAACCAAATCGAGTTTTTTATCCCGTCGATGCAAGAAGCCTCTGCGTCACCGTGTGACGACAAGACGCGCATTTGCCGCCATGAACTGCTGTTTACTTCTGGAAACTGGCGAGATCATCAGCAGTTGCAAGTGTATGCCATAGACGACAAAGTTGCAAGTGGTGATCGTGAAGTGATGTTGACCCACACAGCTGAATCGCTCGACCCCGACTACTCCGGAGGTTTGCTTTGCGATGCAACTTGTAATGAAAACCTGTTCAACGATTCAAGTGTCAAGACGCTCTTAGTGCTAGAAGATGACGAGAACAAGGTGATACTTTCTAAGTCGGAGTTCACTGTGATCGAGGGAAGCAGCGCTTATCCGGGCTCAATTCCGTTCTACAAGCTATCAAAACTTCATGCCCGATATCTCAGATGCAGCAATGATCTTAGCACTGTAATTGACCTCCAAACAGTTCCGAGCTCTGCTTGCGCGAAGTCATTCAGCGCAACGTCAGGCGCCCCCTGGGAAACTTGCATCACAAATGACAGCGCATTTCCTCTTGAAACTGGTAGTGCATGGATGATGGCTGGTTTTGAATCAGCAACAAACCTATCGGCATTATCATTGACTGTTCCAGCCTTGACGGGATCGAGATATATCCGCCAGATGACGCTGTGGGGCAATCCGAAGCATGGCATCACAAGCTCAGCCGCAGATATCCTGAATATCTCTAAGGATTGGATTCAAATGGGAACAACGCAAGTCGCTATGAAATCTGGCGGACCTCAAATTATCACGATGAGCAATCTTACACTTTTCACCGTACGCAGTATTCTGGTCGCCTTCGATAAGTCTTATGACTCCACCAACGGCTGTATCCTCGCGCCTCAAGTCAGCATGACGGGATACAAACCCGTGTCGTTTCCACTTTCGGTTCGAGGCGACTTGCTTGATCCAGACAGTGTACCGCCTACAGTCAGTCACTTGTCGCGAATGCACCTTTATGGTGTACCAGATAGCGTGTCGATACGTTTGTCAAGCGAGCCCTTGAATGACACGCTGGTATCCGTACTCGTTGAAATCGAAAGTGCTGACGTTACAACATTCGATGCTACAAATGCATCGAGCGCGTTAGAATCGTTGGCAGACCTACTGGGTACTAAATACGAGTCAGGCGACAGTCGGACATACCGAATGCCGACTAAACTGCGATTCACAGCGGAGAACTGGATTACTCCTCAGGAACTTACGTTTATGGCAGTGGATGATAATACCTATCTGGGGAATCGTACTCTCGTGATGCACATCAGCTCTTCTTCAGCGGATACCAAGGGGCTTGTCATTCCATCCCAATCAATTGATAGCGGTGCAATTTCTCGAACATCCGTTCACCTTTCGACGACTTTATCGTATTCGAGTGCGGAGTTTGTTGTTCGCGATCACGAGAGTGACGTGTGGCCACATCACATTGTAACGAAATGGCGTTCTGCGTCGGGATCGATTGAAGTCACAGTTATCGACGATGACTTGCCTGGTGTTACCATTTCAGCAAGTGACGTTGTCGTCCCCGAGAGCATGCTGAAGACCAATTTCTCTGTTGCTCTTGATTCAGCTCCATTGCAAGATGTCAGCATCAAGATCTCGTATGAGAAAGACGTGAGTTTGTTTTCGGCCTCGCCTCTGGAATTAACTTTCACGCGTTTGAACTGGGACCATCCTCAGTGGATTGACATTTACCCGGTTGCAAATGACATTTATGACGGTGCGTATCCGTTTACCTTGAACTACGAGAGGCTTATTCCGAAGGCCAAACAGCCGATACTCCATCATCATGTGACCAGCTCCGACGACGAGTACGACGGTTTGCCAGTTGGCACCAACGAAGATGATCCTTTGGCGACGTATGCTAAAAATCAGGGCGTTCGAATCATCGTCCAAGACGACGACACAGGCTGTGAAAAAGAGTACGACTGTGAGAATGGCGGCAAGTGTCTAAAATCCTCGTCAGGGAACGTGTGTTGGTGTCCTCCGACGTTTGGGATGAAGAATTGCTCCTCAGTCTGCGAACAAGCAAGTGAATGCGCATTTGATCGGCTTTCGTTCATTATTCGGTGTTTTGGAAGTGATGGCAACGCAATATGCGGCTCGACTTTATCTGCTAAAGCCTTCACTTCGGTCATTTATCGAATGCTAACGACGAAAACTTTTTCTGCTTTGGACGGGCAAGTACACCCTAAGCTTGCCCTCCGCCCCGTATCGGAGGCGATGTACGTGGTGAACAGTTCAAAGGCACTATGCGTCGACGGCTCGGAAAGCTGTATCTCCGTGTATGTCGATTTCTTGAGACCGAATCTAAACGACAAGTCTGTCACGAGCAAATTATTCGCATATCAAGAGGCCGGATCGCTCAAGACATCGCCAATGTACATTGAATTGATGAGTGCAGACCCACAGTACCTCGAAAGCAGTAGTGCGATGGTTGGAATGTGGATTTTCGTTGGCTTCTGCGGTGTCGTGATAACAGGCACCGGAGGCTTGTTTGCGGCACGTGCGATTCACGCCAAAACTAGCCACGTGCGTCCCGATTTTGATGAGGAACGGACAGAACTGTTAGCGGTAGGTGCTACATCTCCTCAGGGAAGTGAAATGCTTCGATCAGCGCTCAGCACGTAGACAAAGTCGGATTGAGATGAAGGATCAACACTATCAAAAGTTTTAAGCTGCATGAAAAAATTCGCAACTAGCACTAAATGACCGGTTGGTGTGAGTATCTGAGCGCGTTTGGAGCTTTCTTTGGCAATTCAGCTGGGGGCCGACAACTCGGACGTATTTGACTCTTCCTGTGGATGTATTAGC
>KV730830.1:511-11766 GCA_000500225.2 Phytophthora pinifolia
TCAAGGCAAAGGCGTGGACGCAGATCACGAATGAACTAAATGCAAAGTTTAAGACGGTCCTCAAACCCAGCAGCCGAACCACCTTCTCGTGCTTAATCTTCCGCCAAGAGCCTCGCTGGTGCAGTAGCCTTGAGCACAGCAGCACCATCATAATGAGAAACATGCCCGCTAGCATTTTGTTTTGCGAAGAAGACGTAAATCGCAATGTCTGTTATCGAAGGGGAAACGGAGCTTCGAAAAGTGACTCTTCAGTTGCGAACACGCTTACACAAAATGTCATTACCAAAATGTATCCAAAGTGGAGGGCAAAGAAAATGGCGAAGGATAAAATGGTGATTGTGCCAAGTGGAGCTAGGTGCGAACACGACCTTAGTACTTTCATCTACTCTTCGCTTCAACCCGGTGGTTGGACGCATTTAACGAATAAAACTACAGAAGATCATTGTGAGGTGACGTGCTAAAACCGTTGGTGATTGCTTCAGACAATCGATAAGCCGCGTTGCATTCATGGCAAACCATTTCGAAACTGCGCACACACCGCAGGTGACATCCCGTGTCACCTTGATCTGCAGCGAAGAACATCAGAATTGGTCAAGCCAATGCCTTGGCCTCACTCTAATTGACGTTATAATAACGAGGAAGGAGCGTTTGCAGTACTGCCAAGATACCAATTCATGGGTTGGTGCCAGCGCATACCAAGCTTATCCCTGATGTGCCCATGCCCGACACCGAACACTCGCTGACCTTGATCTTGTTGTTGTCGTGCTTGTATTTCGTCACACTGACACCAAACAGCAGTCTGTACAATCAAAACGGTTTATTATGCAGGGTTCATCGTGGCAGCAACCGAACATCCTGTGAGCATTGCATCCTGTGACCTTGCAGTCCTGCAACGTTGTACCTCCAGAATATCAACTGGAACTATTCGACATTCTGAAGTATATTGACCAATCGCAAGTGTACCTCGAAAAAAAACCGTCTTGATTCTTGAAACACTCGAGTACACGTCGCCTGCATCACAGTCAAGAAGAGTGAAGGTCTTCACTCGTACAATCAGCTCGATAGGACGTTTATGCATTGCGCTTCCGCCCATCAGCTGGGTCTCATTCCTGCTCTTGCCTCCTCAAGCGCACTCTCCCACTCGCCTCCTTCGCCAGACGCCAACATGTACACCGACATCCAGAAGGTTCACGTAGCCAAGCCCGTCGTGGAGCTCGACGGCGATGAGATGACGCGTATCATCTGGAAGGACATCCGCGAGAAGCTCATCCTGCCCTTCCTGGACCTCAAGATCGAGTACTACGACCTGGGGCTGGAGCACCGCGACGCCACGGATGACGCCGTGACGCTCGAGGCCGCGCGCGCTATCAAACGCCACCAGGTGGGCATCAAGTGCGCCACCATCACGCCCGACGAGGCGCGCGTGGCCGAGTTCGGGCTCAAGAAGATGTGGCTCAGCCCCAACGGCACGCTACGTAACGAGCTGGGCGGCACGGTCTTCCGCGAGCCCATCGTATGCAAGAACATCCCCAAGCTCGTGCCCGGCTGGAAGGAGCCCATCATCATCGGCCGCCACGCCTTCGGCGACCAGTACAAGGCCATCGACTTCGTGGCCAGCGAGCCAGGCACGTTTAAGCTCACCTTCACTCCCGCGCGTGCCGGTGCTGCTCCCGAGGAGTTCCACGTGTACGACTTCAAGGGCCAAGACGGCGGCGTGGGCATGGGCATGTACAACACAGCCGAGTCCATCACCGGCTTCGCGAAGTCGTGCTTTGAGTACGCGCTGGAGCGCAGGATGCCACTGTACATGAGCACCAAGAACACGATCCTCAAGCGCTACGACGGCCGCTTCAAGGACATCTTCCAGGATATGTACGAGAAGTCGTACGAGCCGCAGTTCAAGGCGGCCGGCATCTGGTACGAGCACCGCCTCATCGACGACATGGTGGCGCAGTGCCTCAAGTCCAAGGGCGGATTCGTCTGGGCCTGCAAGAACTACGACGGAGACGTGCAATCGGACATCTTGGCGCAGGGCTTTGGCTCGCTGGGACTCATGACCAGCGTGCTGCTCACGCCCGACGGCCAGACCATGGAGGCCGAGGCCGCGCACGGCACCGTCACGCGCCACTACCGCGTGCACCAGAAGGGCGGCGAGACGAGCACCAACTCGATCGCCAGCATCTTCGCGTGGACGCGCGGGCTGCTGCACCGCGCCAAGCTGGACAACAACGCGCTGCTCAAGCTCTTCTGCGAGGAGCTGGAGGCCTGCATCGTGGAGAGCGTCGAGGCCGGTCAGATGACCAAGGACCTGGCGCTGCTCGTCCACGGCGCCGACATGAAGCGCGAGCACTACCAGGATACGTTCCAGTTCATCGACACCATCGCGCAGAACCTGCGCGCGCGTCTTGCCGCCAACCCCAGCTTCCAGGTGTGAGGCGGGCGGGCACTTGTTTCGTGAAATAATCAACTGACTTCAACTTTTTATGCGCACTTCAACTTTGGCACTTTTTACCAACTTTGGCACTTTTATTCACTCTACAGAGGTTTCCTTCGTGTCCTCCACATAAAATAATGTCTACCACACCCTTTTCTTCATTTCGCGCAGGGAAATCAAGGAAGAAACATGAGTGCGCGTCGGTCGATGAGCGACGCCAGCGCGAGTGACAGCGGCCGCGACAGTGGTGAGGACGAGGGGCTGCTGAGCGCGGCGTTCGACGAGCTGGAGGAGCAGGACGCGCTGGCCCGTGAGCTGGCGCGCGGCCTCGGCATGGACGAGAGCCCCAGAGGTCCTAGAGTCGGCCCTTCTCGCCGGAATAACGCCCGACGAGAGCGCAGATCCAACGCCGCTCGCATGCTAGAGGCTCTAGAAGCCCTATCTCACGAGGCCGAGGGCGAGGGCGTGCCGCAATCGTTGCACGGAATATTGGAGCAGTTGCATGGCGGCGCGGACGGCTCCGCGCTGGGTGGACTCTTCCCGCTGTCGCAGCTGCTCGGAGACGGCGCCCACGCGGGCAGCCCGCGCTTCCAGCGCATGCTGGAGCAGGTGGGAGCTGAGCAGCCCGCCCATACGCAGATGACTGGCCTGTCGGAGCTCTGCGAGACGCTGTCGCTGTCGACGGAGGAAGCGCTGGCCGTGTCGGGCTTCAGCGTGGACGCCTTCGTGCCCGCCGTGGTGGCGCTCATCCGCGTCCCCAGCTCCATGGACGTGCTGCTGCTGGCGGCCAGGGCGCTGTCCACCATCTTGGAGCTGTACCCGAGCACGGGCATCCCGAAGGCCACGGAGGAGCACGTGATCCCTTCGCTCTGCGAGAAGCTGCTGGAGATCGAGTACATGGACGTGGCCGAGCTGGCCCTTCAGATCCTCGACAAGATCGTGTGTCAAGCGGAGCCGGCGCTCTCGGCCGCTAGTCCAGCCGTGCCCAATGTGGCGCAGCTCTGCGCGCAGTACCGCATGGAAGTGATCCAGGAGAACGGCCTCGTGGCGCTGCTCCAGTTCGTCGACTTCTTCCCGCTGGAGATCCAGCGCCGCGCGGCGCGGATCGTCTGTCAGCTCTGCACAGACTTCCCGCTCTCGATGGAGAGCAAGCTGCGCCAAGGCCTGCCGTACATGACCAACTTGCTCCGGTCCTTCGACAACGAGATGTTGCAGAGCAGCTTCGCGTGTCTGCAGAAGCTAGCGGAGAGCTCGGCGTTCTCGGAGAACGCCCACTTGGCTTTGATGCTGGCAACGGAGGAGATCTGCGGGCTGCTGCTCGCCAAACTCGCGTCCTACGCGAGCCTGGACGGAGCAGCAGGCAGCTCGGGGTCATCCCAGCTCTCGCCGACGGGGTACACGAGCATGCTGCGCTTCCTTTCGTGTCTGCTGTCGTGTGTTCCAAGCGCCATGAGCGCCGCGGGGGTCGACGCCAGCGCGTCACGCTTGCGCTTTGTCAAGCTGCCTCCGATTGTGACGGCGCTGCTGGCCAAGCAAGAGGTGATCCTGGAGAACCAACTGCTGCGCGAGACGTTGAAGCTGCTGATCGCCGTGCTGCCTGTGGCCGAGGAGCTTTCCCCGGCCGACGCGATCCCGCCGCAACTGCTCGAGCTGGCGCACGACGTCTTGCCGCTGATCATTCGCGTATACGACGCGACCTCACGCGCCGACCTGCGGTACGACTGCCTCGGTGTCATTTTCCGCAGCTGCGCGCTGATGCATGCAAGCCAACAGCCCTTCTCGGGGCAAGGGGTGACCGAGCTGGCGCGTCTCGCAGCCTTCCTGGCGCGTGTGCTGCGGCCCAGACGCAACGGCGCGACGACGGCTTCGGTGCATGCCGAGCAGGACTTTGTTCCGGTCCAGCTGGCCTTACGCGTGATAGAAGTCCCGCTGCAGCATGCGGGCGCCCGGGAGGCGGCCAAGGACGTCTTGGAGCGACATGGCGTGGCCAGTATAGTTCGCTTGTACGCGTCAAGCGCGAAGCGAACGGATGAAAGCAACAGCGAGCTTGAGGAAGTGCAGAGGACCGCCGCCCGGCTGGTTCGCGAGTACTTGGGCGCCGACAGCTCGATCGTGAGCGCAATGGCGCAGCTCGAGCGACTTGTGCACGAGCTCGGGTCGGTCTTGGCGGCCAGCGGCTCGGCTGAGACGGACCAGGCTTCATCGCTGCTCGACGTGCTCTTGAAGCTGCGCGAGTTCGTCGCCCAGGGAGAGGACTACCTTACTGCACATGAACTAGCGTGCACGGGGCTGGTGAAAGAGCTCGTCCAGGTGTTGTCGGTGGACTACGGGCGGCAGGCTTTCGCTCGGCTGCTGGCGACTCCAAGCGCTGGTTGTGACGGGCGGGACTTCGTGGCGTCTCTGTTGAGGTGCTTGCAGGATGCGATTTCGTCCGAGAAAGACGCTTTCTCGACGTGTTCCAGCGACGGCTCGGAGCTGGCGTGGTCGGGGCTTTCGTCTGGCAGCGTTGGGACGGACTTGGACAAGTTGACGCAGCACATCAAAGTGCACGTGCTGATTGAGGAGACCAAGCCGGTGGCGGAGCCTGACAGCGAAGACGAAAACGCGCAGGAAGCAGCCGCCCAGGAATCGGGCGACGCGTCTCTTCGGTGGATGAAGAAGATGCCGGTCACGCGCAAGGGAGGCAGCTACAAGTCGAACAAGCGCTCGGTGCACGACACGGTTGTGCTTGTCGAGCCTCTGGCCCGGATCGAGACGATGGAGGATTTCATCGCCGACAAGCTGTTCGGCAGGGGCGGAAGCGCCGAGTCGATTCTGGACGACTCGACAGGCGCAGACAGCGAGGAAGGAGCCGCAGTGGATGAGAGCGGCGAATTCGCCAACGACACGGTCAAGCTCCGCAGGGTGGTGGCCGTGTACAAGGGCCAAGCTCTGCCGACGGACATGAGCATTCTGGAGGCGATTGTGAAGTTTGGCGACTCGGAGCAGGCTGTAGCAGCGGGAGACAGCCCTTCGCGGCCCCGGTCTCGCGTGTGGAAGACGTCGCCTCATGACGTGACATTCCGAGTAGCGGCGTCCTTGGAGTCGGCGTCGACTGACGACGTCGACGACTTGGAGGCTGCTGGCGAGGAAGACAAGATCGCGTCGGCGTTTGCTGCCGCTTCCGAGCCGGCAGAGCGCGTTGCAATGGGACAGTGGTGGGACGACGTGTGGGACCTTCTTGAACTGCTCAAGCTGGTGCGGGAGCAATGCGTTGGGAAAGCGTTTGCCGCGTCGCGAAGCTTCGTGAACGGTTATCTGAGTCTACAAGTGCGGCGCGCGCTGCAGCAACCGGTCCGTGTCGTGACGAACTCGCTTCCGGCCTGGTGTTTCCGGCTGGTGTACGAGTTCCCGTTCGTGCTCGAGTTTGAGACGCGGCGTCATTTCATGTACGCGACGACGTGTGGGTCTTCACGGGCGATTCCGTATCTGTGTCGGTCGGTGTGGAAGCAGGCGGTGATGGAAGAGCCGGCGCCGGCGCAGCAGACGCGGCCAAGCGCTTCTGGCGGCCGGCGACGATACCGCGACGGCTCCAGTCACTCCCGGGCGTCGGGCTTGGACGACATTTCCCAGATGGTGAAGCTCCCGCGGCTCAAGGTGCGAGTTGCGCGGGCTCGCCTGCTGCAGTCGGCGATCAAGCTGGTGGCGATTTATGGAGGGAAGAAGGCCGTGATCGAGATCGAGTTTCTGGGGGAAGTCGGTACGGGTCTGGGCCCGACCACCGAGTTCTTCACGCTCGTGTGCCAGCAGATGCAGGCGAAGCAGCTGCGGCTTTGGAGGGATGACGACCGAGCGGTGGAGACGAAAGCGAGCGATGCAGCTGAGCTGGAGCACAAGCGCGAAGCCACCAAGAGCGAAGGCGAAGTGAAGAACTCGCTGGCGATTCGAGGCTACCACCGCGTTGCAGTGTACCACTGCTCGAACTGCAAGGCGCTTCACATCCCGGCTTGCTTGGTGCATGAGCAAGTTCTCACACACGAGAAGAAGACCAAGAGCGAGGAGGACGCGGCTAGCAGCAAGGACAAGGTTTCGGCGAAGGCTTCCTCGTCGGGGCGGCGACAGGCGTCGACGGAGTCGATCCCACAGTGTGCGCAGTGCCTGGATGAGCGGGATTGGCACTCGGCGGCGGCTTGGTGCGCCTGCAAGCCGACGGCCGATGCGGAGAGCGAGGAGGGGGAGGAGAAGAAGGCGCAACGTGCGAGTGGCTGCACGCTCAAGTGGTGGATCTTGAGCGACGAGGAGGCCCAGTATCTGGCCAAGGTGTTCCCTCGCCACACGAAGCGGGTGAACCACCCGGTGCTTCAGTGCGCCCACTGCGACACGGTCAACTTCCCTGGCACGGACGCCGGGATCGTCGTGATGGACGGAGATCGCATGGTCTCGCGCTCGGGCCGACGCATGTTCGAGCGGGACTATCGCGCCGTGACCAAGCACGTGTCGCCCCTGTGCGAAGGCACGCCGCTGCAAGTCATGACGTCCGCGATCACGCGCCGTGACGTGGAGCTGCTGGTGGAGCACCTCGCGCGGAGCCCCGAGGTGCTGGAGGCGGAGGTGGAGTCGCTGAACTACCTGAGCGAGGCGGCGCTTGCAGGCGGCAATGTGGGTGACGGACCGCCCGTGACGGCCCCCTTTGGACTCTACCCGAAGCCGTACCTCAGTGACGAGAGCGCCGAGGCGCTGGACGAGACCAAGACGCCCGAGTCAAGTGCCAGCGCCAGTCTGGAAGCGGACGCAGCGTCGCTTAGTGGGGACGAGGTGGATGTGCTCGCGTGGTTCCGGTTCTTGGGCCGCTTCGTGGGTCAAGCGATGCTGGACGAGCGGCTGCTGAACCTGCCGTTCGCTCGGCCGTTCTTGCGCGCTCTGCGCGGCGAGAAGATGGTGGGCGGCGCGGTGAGCGTCGAGACGTCGCTGGCGTTCGTGGAGGAGCTGGACCCTGCGATCGCCAACTCGCTGCGGTACTTGCACGACTTGGCGCTCAAGTATGAAGCCACGAAGGAGGAGGCGGCTGCGTGGACGGCGGAAGTCGAGTCGCTCGGGCTCTGGTTCACGATGGTCGGCGCCGACGAGATTCCGCTGGAGTGCGGAGGCGCGGACACGCCCGTCACGCTGGCCTCGCTGCGCCGTTACGTGGCGCTGAACCTCGAGTTCCTGCTGGACCGCACGATCCGCAGCCAGGTGCAGGCGTTCCGCCAGGGCTTCGAGCAGATCTGCGGCGGCGACCACCAGCTCTTCCGCTTCCTGCAGGCCTTTGACGTAAGCGAGCTCGAGGCGCTGCTGAGCGACCGCAGCGCCGGCAGCTCCATGTGGGATCGCGACGGCGTCGAGCTGCGCGAACACATGGTGTGCGACCACGGCTACACGACCGACAGTCGCGCGATCGCCAACCTGGTGGCGGTGCTGTGCGAGCTGACGGTGGACGAGCAGCGGCTCTTCGTGCGCTTCGTGACCGGCGCCAACCGCCTGCCGCTGGGCGGGCTGCGCAGACTGGAGCCCAAGCTCACGGTGGTGCGCAAGCTGCCCGAGTCGGGCGACGCCAGCCGCGCCGACGAGACGGACGCCGTGCTGCCCTCGGCCTCCACATGCACCAACTACCTCAAGCTGCCCGACTACTCGTCGCGCGACGTCATGAAGCAGCGCCTTCTGTACTGCATCAACGAAGGCCAGTGCAGCTTCCACCTGTCGTAAGCAGCGTTCAGTGAAGGCCCGAGCTGTCCAGCTTGAATTGACTACCTGGGTGACATTCGTCACTTCGGCCTTGGCTAGTGACGAATGGACAATTGCTGCCTTTTGGGGGGAGTTTAAAAAGGGGCGGCCATGGCTAGTGACAAATGGACAAGTGCTGCCTTTTATGGGGAGTTTTTAAACACTGGCTGTGAGGCTGACGAAAATGGCTGACAAAGGAGAAGGAAAAGAGATAAATAATTTGCATGTCCGTTACAAGTTGCTCTTTGCTAGTCGTTCGGGAGTGTATTTCGCTTGAGGGGACCCTATCACTTCGGATGCCCAGCCTTCCATGCACTAAACCTGACGACCTACTTGTAGGAAACGGTGCGTCTACGCTCGACACGATAAATAAACAACCAACTGGGCGCGCGCGACAGTCGTCCGCGACTCGACTTGTCCTCCGGCGAAGAGCTGGCCGACGTCAGCACCGGCTCAGCTCTCCGGACGCCGTGATGAGGGCCTCGAGGCGGACCTTGCCCTGATCTCTCTCTCTTGGCGTGACCGAGCGACACCTTTTGTGCCCAATCCCTCAAGAAAGTCTCCACGTCGCGAGGGGTTGCGTCGTTCCTTTCGTCTCGACGATCGCGCCTAGCAGCACTGCTGGCTGCGGCGCAGTTCGTCGCGCGAGTACCAGACGCGTTGCTTGTAGTCGGGGTCGAAGCTCGAGCGCGCGGGGATCTCCACCACGACCACGGCGTCCTCGAAGCTGATGCGGCGGTCGTGGCTGCACGCGCGGATGCGCATGATGCCGTCGTCCTCCTCGTCGTCCGTGTCGTCGTCGGTGTCCGCCAGCGAGTCGCACGTCGAGGCGCGTTCACGGGCTTTCTTGCCCAGAGGCTTGACCACGTCGGGGAAAGAGACCACAGCCTTGAGGGGCGCGCCCTGCATGGCGATGGTCATCCAATCGTCGCTATCGTCGTCGTCCTCCTGTTCGGGGGCGCCGCTACCGTCCATGCGGAAGTACTCGCGCACGTTCACGACGCTCTTGGTACGTTGACGCATGTTGCTCTCTTTTTTTTTCTTGTTTTTAAGCTGCTTGAAGGGTGGATGAGTACCCTGCGGCGCTGTATGGGTATGAAGTATACCGACGGGCTGCTGCTTGGAACTGCAGTACGGTGACGCTTTTTCTCAAAGAGGCACTGTGTTACCACGACTCCGTTCGGGAAATGAAGAGGGAGGACCAGCGATCGCGGCAAGAGAACGACGCGACGACCCACGACGACCAGACGAGACGGTGTTCCGACCCCTATCCCCCACGTTCTATTTTTGCGCGCGTGTGACTGGTCTAAAGTATGGCCGTGGTTAGTATGGGACTTTGTATGGACCGCGGCGTAGTCGAGTCGCGCGCGCCGCACGCTGCCCACCGGCTGGCAGCGCCTTGGGACTCTTGGAGCTGGAAATCCATCGGCCGACGGAGCTTGGAGATGGTGCATTGTCGCGCCGAGCCAGTTTCAGCCGTTTTCCAAGTTGACACGGCAAAAACAGCGACGAGAAGTACGAGTGGCGCGTGTTGCAGCTTGCTTTGCATGCCCATACAGGCAGGCACGCTAGCGCCCCGCCGCCACCTACGCTTTGTCGACGGGTCTATGCATGAAGGGAAGTTCCCTCCTTCCTCGTCTGCGGGCCCGTGCCCGGTTCATCATCGCGTGGGGCCTCTTCGGCGTGCGTCAGGCCTGTGGCAACCAGCGTGTTTAGAGCGCAGACGCCGCTAGCAAACAGAAGGAAGGAAGCAAAGGAAGCGCCCGCATGGCAGCCACGCACGCCAGGAGGCTTGCATTTGCCAACATTGGACAGCAATGGAGCACATGCCGGAAAGATATTGTTGAGATCCGCGACTGACTCCTTCGACCATAGACGAGGTGACGAGATAGTCAGACCTAAAACGCTTCACAGGCCATGCCACCGCCGTTTGATGGAAAAACTTCAATCCGAAATCAGCGGCGGCGTTTGTGGCGGCGCCACGAGCTCACCCACGCGGATGCAATGCTGGAATAGCAAGCCGTGCACGAACGCACTACGCTGTGCGTCAAAACAATACAGAAATCAGCGGAGACCGTGCCACAAGTCGCCTTAAGAGGCTACGGGTTCCAAGTACCCGTCGTCGCCTCGGGCGGCCGCAACCCCCTTCTGAAACTAGCAGCTCGACGACGGTCGAGGCGTTGCGGCTGGGAAGACCTTTGCTTCGTGTGTTGTGTTGTTCTTATTAGCGCCATGGTGGAACTAGCGGAGTTTGCTGCTCCGACCGGAGCTCGCTCAGACGGAGGATCCCCTCGAGGATTCCCCACATGCATGTAGGAAGGCACTGCGCCATTCGCCGGCATATTTTGGCTCTGATCGCCAGCGTTTCGGAGGTCAGCGCAAAGCGCTCGTGGGTTTTACGCGAAGCACACCACACGCAGCGTCGCACATGACTTGGAACGCTCCGCCAAGCGCGAATTCTTTCTCATCGCAAGCGCTGACCGCCCACAAAGTCACAAATGGCTGCCCACAAAGTGAGCAGCCAGCGGCCCCATAGCACCCGCTGGATGCTATACCGACGCCCGAGCGCCACGAAAGCCGGGAACAGCAGGGCAAGTGAATCGTGGGCGGCAGCAACGCTCACCCGGTGCAATATTTAAAACATATCGACGACTTTCCTGCGCCACCTCGCCATGTAGAAGTGGTCGCTCCAATCGCGGCCGCGGATCCAGGAATGAGGGCACGCCAGGTCTATTATACAACGCGCCGAGATAGGCAAACACTCAGAGCACTTCGCGAGATTCGCCTTGGCCGTTGCCGCTCCATTGACAAAATGCATGTGCAATTGCGATCAGAAATGGACCAGCAGTTGTTTAGTGCCGGCTGGTCAAAGGAATGCCACATGAAGGACAGCATGACAATTTTGCCACACAGCCGAATTTCTCGAGAAGCGAAGATGTTGTCGGTCATCGGGTGCGTTGCTTACGTTACGACATGGTGCTGCGTGATCGGCGCTGCCGTTAGTTCTGGCCAGCGTCTCGCAAACGCTCGGACCGACCGTCGTGAGTGGCGATCGCTGGATCTCCGACAGTGAGCTGGA
>AWVW02034802.1:0-11762 GCA_000500225.2 Phytophthora pinifolia
GGCCGTAAATTGGCCAGCGCGGTAGTGCGGCGTGCTTCGCCGGGAGGACGGAAGCGAGGCATCGGACGAATCCGCTCGGCGTTAAACCCCAACAAGCAGTGCGCCTTGAAGGAGGTGAAGGAGGAGACCGGGAAGCGAAGCAACGCGGAGATTTACCCAGCACAGCAACCGCAAAGGCGAGTAGCACCGCTACGACGAACGTGCTGAGGTAAGGCAACGGCCTTGAGTCTGGTGTTCCAGTTCAGGCTTCAGCGTCGTACGTTATCACTGCTTGTTGAAGATCAGCTCAACAGTGGCCGTGGCCGCTTCGAGCGATCAGCCCGCGTCGGCGCGGCCTGATCCCAACCCAACTGCGCAGCTGGGCCCCGTCGTACTAGCACAAGTCAGCTTCGTGCGTGCAAACTATGAAGGCGAGTCGCGCGACACACGACAAGCACGCCGACGCAGATAGCAGGCGGCCACCGAAAATTTCGGCCCAGCGCGTACCATGCAAGGATCGCATCCGGTCACGAGCGTGGCATCTCATCATCACAGCGGGAAACGAGCAACTTCAACGTGGATTTCTGATGACTCCCACTGAAAGCCATCCCTTTTCCCAGGATATTTTTGGATAATATCCGATGACCGACAGCCAAATGAACCAGAAATGACTGCCGATGTTGAAGTTGATGAAGACCTTGTCAACGTTGCACGGAGCCGTTCAGGCCCCGAGTTCGACTTTCACAGTGACCCACACACGTCAGCGGGCTCTGCGATTACCTTCCGAGCCGTGGCCTCACCAAGCTTCCTCTTGTCGAACATCCAGCTCGTGTTCACTTGGAGTGGGTGCAGTTAAGAATGAACGGCTCCGAAGTTTGGAATCGCTACTCTCACCTATCATCTTTTCAGCGGGAGTTTGTGCACGGCCCGCTGCGTCTTGCTACAGCGGGAGCAACACACGCCAGAACAAGCTCCTGTATCGCGTCGAAGGTGGTGCCAGCTAGCGTCGTACACGGTGCGCTATGCTTGCAGTTTCGAGTAGTTGATGAAGTTCTGTTGTTTTGTACATGCACCATCACAATAGAGAGTTAGGAGCAAAATGCCGCATTGTATTCACTCAAGGTTACCATAGTGAAGCACTAGCTATAGCTGTACGTGCTGGAGAAGCACCCTCGAAGAAGAACCTTGACAGAAAAAGAAAGAAACGTAGTGATGTCTCGCTGGCGACGACGTCCTTGAGATCGAAGGTCGAGTCGACTTGCGCCGAGCCGCCGCTGGAGGTCCTCCGCGCACGCTTAACAGGCCGTGGCAGTGGAAGTCGTAATCGTAGTCGTCGACGTCGACGACGAAGCCGTGCTCGTCGTGGACGGAGATTCCGTAGTCGTCGAGGTGGTGCTTCCAGACGACGTCGTGCTCGGGGCCGTCGTAGTCGTCGAGGTGGTACTTCCAGACGACGTCGTGCTCGGGGCCGTCGTAGTCGTCGTGGTCGTCGACGTGCTGCTCGTGGTGGAGCCCGAGGACGACGCGGGGCAGTGCGCCGGCACGTAGTCGACCAGGTCGGCGAGCAGCAGGATGTTGTCGCCCACGGGGATGATGCACTCGGACAGGTCCATGGCGGACACGTCAGCGAGGAGGTCCTTGCACGCCGTCGAGGCGCACATGAGGTCGATCGTGGTCTGGTCCGGGATGCTGGCGGCTGTGAACACGTAGCCCGAGTCGGTCGCGCACTGGTCGATGTACGAGTCCGTTAGCAGGGCCGAGAGCACCGACGACGAGCAGTCGGCGTACGATCCGCTGCTGCTGGCGGCGGCAGTCGACACGATGGCGGCGAAGGCAACGGCGAAAGACTTCATGTTGGAGGAGGGGTGGTGGTGGTGGAGGAGGAGGATTTGTCGCTGATGAGGCAAATTGAGGAATGATCGATGGACCGAGCCGCTCAAACAAGGTTCCATCGGCCACCTCTTGTCACTGCGGATCTCCTCGACGTTGCAGCTTGGCAGAGCTCGACGGTTACTATGTCAGGATCGGCAGGAGCTCGTGGCGTGCGACGGTGGAATCCGGTGTGTTCAACGTCGACGCCTGCTCTTAGCAGATCCCAAGACCGGATCGCGTCTTCTGGTCATAACCAGACGATTTTCCGGTGTTCGCGAAAGCAAAATCTGCCAACATTTTTGTATGAATTGTTCAAACGTACCGGAACAACTTCTTGGATATGCACAGCCTAACGACTCTCGACGGTGAGAGCGAGGCTTCGACGGAGGCTAAAAAAGCAGCAAAGTACTCGCAGCGACTGCGGTGCTGCGTGGGTACGAGTCGTCCCAAAGGAGCGAGCTCTCAACTTAGCAAGAGGTCGCGCTGGTCGGGGCAGCCGTGGCCGGCGTGTCCGAGGAGGGCGCTTCCGTGCTCGTGTTGGCTGGAGAGTCCGTGGTGAGGGAGTCCGTGGCCGGAGATTCCGTTGACGGGCAGTGTGCGGGCTCGTAGTCGACCAGGTCGTCGAGTTGTCACCGGCGGGCAGCGTGCACTCCTCCAGGTTGAGGGCTGTGGCGTCGGTGAGCAGGCCTTGCACGCCGTCGAGGCACACATGAGGTTAATCGTGGGTCCGGGATGCTGGCGGCCGTGAACACGTAGCCCGAGTCCGACGAGCACTGGTCGTACTGGTCCGTGAGAAGGGCTCATAGCGTGGCGCTAGAGCAGGTAGGCCTGCGACGAGAGTACGGCGAGGGCGGCGATAGCGATGGCAGCGAGGAGGAGTTGGGTGGGATGGGAGCTTGAAGCTGGAAGGCAAGTTGCAGAGTTATCTGTCTGGAGCTGCGGCGATCGGGCGGGAACTCGCACTGTTCGACGGCGGCGGGCAAAACGCGGCGAGACGGTCTCAGCGGGCATCCACCACGCTGCGTGAGGTTGCAGAGGGAGCTCCGAAGCTCCCTTCGCTGCTTCAACTGACACGACCGACATCTTGAAGGAGCGCGAGGTTTACCGACGTGCGCCCGAAAACTTGGCGTGCAGGTTGCACTCGTCGCCCTGATCGCGGCGGGCGCTCAGCGATCGAGTGACTACCGTGGGACTCGTCGCTTTACAGCACCGGATTTTGCTATGAGGTCGACTCGACGGCGGAAGCATTGCCCTGCTACAGACCAACAGCCTAACCAGGCTGTAGCGTGGGCAGGCTGCTTTTTTGATCAGCAGCGGAGTTGAAGACGTTCCAACCCGCTGCGCGAGTCTCGTTTTGGTTTGCTACGCCGAATCTGTTTGGTATCAGCTTTGATGACACCTCTAGCTTCTCAGCATTTCGCACCCACTACTCCGGTCACTGTCTTCGCGCTCTCTAGACAAGAGTCTGCTAGACATGGACTCCACGGTGGAACGAGCCCAGCTACGGCGCTCTGGACGTGGACGTGTAGAGGAGGAAATAGGCAAGAAGACCACGATCACACGGCCGAATATAAGCGAGCAGCGAGGACCATGACTCGTGCTCACGGCGTCAGAAGCTTGCAAACTTTGCAAGTTGCAATGCGGAAGGCAATGGAGTGCAACTCGGTCAATAAAGCACTGGTATTGAATACTGTGCATAGCCAGTCCATCTGATTTTTATTTATCCAGTCCGAAATATCCGGATATTCTGCCTTGGTCTCCGCTCGACGATCCCAATGCTGCCTGTCGTCTTTGCGGTGGCGAGGCGCATGCAAGTATGTAGCGTAGCTAGCGCCACCGTGGGTGCTGAGGCGGCTCAGCGCGAGTGAGAAGACAGCAGTTCTGGTATGCAGTTCCAGTCTGGTATGGCTCTGTAGAGATAGAGCTACGAAGAGTGCGGGCGACGACGCCAGGAGGACAGGGCGTGCAGCGTTGCTCGACAGCGACAGTGTGGCGGCGCCACTGGCGCTCCAAGTCACGTCAATTGGTTTTGCTTTTCGGCGGGTGGGGGGAACTGGTTCGCGCCTGAGCAAGCTGAGCTGGCTGCGACCCACGTCTCGCCGCTTCCAAAACTTGAGGAAATTCACCATCGTAACTGCCGCCTAACTGACCTCCATGTTCGACTGCCGACCAGCAGGCCACTTCGTAAATGCCTCGTGCCGCGCTCGTCCTCGACGTCCTCGGACCTGCACCGAAACATGCCGTCTCCTGCTAATCGTTCGGCAGTGTCCCCAGCAATACGGAGTCTGTGCGGTGGTCTCGCAGTTGCCAACGGCCGAGTGCTCTGGGCTGGTCGGCAAGGCAGACGCACTCGGTTCTCTCAACCAAGTCACTTGTTTCGATGTGAAACTGCGCAGACGTCTGGTTAAGTAACTAAAACACGCATACGAGCCATTAATCCTGGAATATCTCCTTACAAGTATACCGTATTTTTATGCGCGATTTGGCGCTTAGAACTCATATATGCGCATTATAGAACGTATCTTGCGGGTATCCACTACGGTCCTTGCTACGTCCGTCGAGACAACTGTGGGTGGAGCAGTCGCGCGCCCAGCACTCGAGGGAGCAAGGCGCCGCAGCGGCACGGCGGCATCATGCCCGCCACTTTCGAATTTGCCGGCGTTCTTGACACCCCGAAGTTCGTCTCAAAACCTCAGCCAACAACTACTTTTCACCGTCCAGCCCAACAGCTCCGTCGGTAGGAAAGTATCCCCCACCAGCCAAGAAGAAGAATGAAGACGTTCGCTGCGCTCGTGTTCGCCGCCGTGGCCGTGTCGGCTGCCTCCGGTCTGGAGGACCTGCCCGTGTCGCTGTGCCGCGACGCCACCTACAACTCGCCCGCTTCGCGTGGTGCCATGTGTTCCGGCGCCGGCGCGTCACCCGCCGGCACGGCATGCCCGCTCCAGGGCGACGTGGCCATCGCCGACTGCCACACGTACCTGCCATCCTGGAACGGCAGCGCCTGCGTCGCCCCCGAGGACGCCGAGTGCACAATCGTCAACGGAGACACGTGGGGCTGCGTGCTGCCGTCCGTCGGCTGCGGAACGGCCACCACGCCCTGCCCGGTGACGTCGCTTCCCGACACCCCGTGCCCGGTCACCTCGCTGCCGGAGACCCCATGCCCGGTGACGTCGCTGCCGGACACTGAGACGACTCCTTGCCCAGTAACGTCGCTGCCCGACACTGAGACGACACCCTGCCCGGTGACGTCGTTGCCCGACACCCCGTGCCCGGTCACCTCGCTGCCGGACACTCCTTGCCCGGTGACGTCGTTGCCCGACACCCCGTGCCCGGTCACCTCGCTGCCTGACACTCCTTGCCCGGTGACGTCGTTGCCGGACACTGAGACGACTCCTTGCCCGGTGACGTCCCTGCCCGAGACTGAGACGACGCCCTGCCCGGTGACGTCGCTGCCCGACACCCCGTGCCCCGTTACTTCACTGCCTGACACCGAGTCGACGACGACTCCGTGCCCAGTGACGTCGCTGCCGGACACCGAGTCTCCCACGACTCCCTGCCCGGTGACGTCGCTCCCTGACACCGAGTCCCCGGCGACTCCTTGCCCCGTGACTTCACTGCCGGACACCGAGTCTTCCATGACCCCGTGCCCTGTGACGTCGCTGCCCGAGACGGAGGCGCCCACGTCGACTCCTTGCCCCGTGACATCGCTGCCCGACACGGATGCTCCTGCCACCACGACGCCTGCTACGACGACTCCGTGCCCCGTCACCTCCCTACCCGAGACGACTGCTCCGGCTACCGCTACGCCGTGCCCGACGACCGTGACCTCGATGCCTGAGACGACCGCCCCCGCGACGACGACTCCATGCCCGACCTCGGTGACGTCGCTGCCTGAGACTGCGGCGCCCGCCACCACGACACCGTGCCCCGTGACGGCCAAGCCGTAGGTGGCGACCGATTATTAGGCGTCGAGCCTCCTCCCTCCCTCCGCACGTGGTCATATTCAGCAGGCGCCAGCCTGGCTCTCCCGTCCTCCCAAGTAATCACAGTTTGCAATACAAGCTTGGACACGCATTTTGGTGTGAAGCTATTTACTCACAGAGCAGCGCGTTCAACCCCCCGTTCATTGCATCTAAAATCTCAACTTCCTTCCTTCCTTCTTCCTTCTCGTCTTTGTACATGTAACGTCAACCAAAAGATGTTGAAACTTTCGACTTGAAAGGCTCCGGTCTCTGCTCATCCGACGTTGGCCGGTGGATCCATTCGCCAGATACTACGTAGTATTAGGTCACTATGGCAGGTCTGAATGCATGATCAGCTCGGAGCTGCGAGAGTCGAGTGTCCATCCTTGTGCAGTGCCGGCAGGCCGTTGCAAACTGCAGGTAGATGCGAGTCGAGCGAAATGTTTGACCCTCAACAAACTCTCGGCAGCATTCCCTTGCGAAGCCTGACTACAGCATCTTCGTGAGCGTCTGCACTCGCGCGGTTGCTGCAGTCTCCGACCGACTAACTTCCGTACTATCGTCGCAGCCTCTCGCCGGTGCCCAGGCTGTCACGACGCTGTCGCTCCGTTCGCGCAGTCCACGCAGACGCTGGCCGTCAAGTTTAAGCCGCAGACCTACATCAACGACGGATGTCATCCGTGCACGAAGACGCGGTGGTATGAAGCCGACGGGTTCTCAAAGCGCCGGGTGCAAGGGATCTGGCTAAGGCAGCCAGATGTAAAAAGGCGTGTACGCCTTCATGTACTCGTGGTACATGCCCAAGGATGATACGCTGGACGGCGCCGACCACGGCCACGACTGGGAAGCGTGTGTAGTCTGGCTGGACGACATCATGCGCGCTGTACCACAACACGTATCTGGCGTACACTACCCGCCCGACTCGACTAAGACAGTGCCAAGATCGAGTGGATCGTTGTGGATCACTTGCTGTCGGCCACATCAACTGCGGGTGAGACGCAGGACATGATCAGCGCAGGAGGACACGGGCTTCAGCAGCGAAAACGTGCCTTCGCGACGAAGGTGGCGAAGGCCTACTACGCGTAGGATGGAGTATTCCCTTGGATAAACGAAGGCATAGTAAGATGGATGGTGTACTCTTGGACTTAGGCCCGATAGCAAGACAGACAAGATGCATAAGGAGGTGACGGCAGCGCGTCGACTACGACGTTAGTGGCAGAAGATCAGGAAAGGCTCAAGAGCCGCAGCAAGGAGGGCCGAAGCGGCCAGCGGACGCCGGACAAACTAGGAGGCACGGCTGGGCGACGTATGCGGTAGATTGTGCGGCGGTGAGCTCGCACAAGCAGTCGCCGCGGTATCCGGACGGAGAACACCGCCGTAGGAAAGAGAGCCCAGAACACAATTAGCGCCGAAGACAACAGCGCAGCTAAGCAAGCCAATACATAGGACTTCAACGAGAAGCCCCAGAACCGTCAGAGCAGCCGAAGTGCCCCAGAGTGTGAGGAAGACGGGTAGACGAGCCCCGTAAAGCCGCGGTATCGCAGCCCGCACGAAGTGAGAAAGCGCCGACGAGAGGGTACCAGCCCTCGGCAACGAGCCCCGGCAGCTTGCTTCCAGGCTTGGCATAGATCTCTGGACTAAGGCAACTGCAACAGCAGTAAGCTTCGCCCCGCACAACGCCAGGAACGCAGCCGCAAGTCGCCTGTATATTGCACGTTAAAGTAGTTAGTGTAGCGGCGGCGAGCGACTGTAGCCATCGGGCACCGGTCCCCGATCAGGACCAGGACCGACGCCACGTGTGGGAGCAGCAGCCGCTCCGACGAAGCGCTCTACGACCGAAACGTTAGGGAAACCTACACTGTGCTTACTTGGTGGTCATACAGTGGCCTTCTATCTGAAGCAAGGCCCAGCGGCACTGACCCGAGCCGCGAGAGGAAGCAAAAGGAGAAGAAGCGAGAAGAGAGGAGGCGAGAAGAAGAAGCAGCGTGAATTGAGGACTTAAGAACATGACAGCGCGAGGAGAAAGAGCGGCATGGCGATCGAGCACACCCGCGTCCCAAACGCCCACGAGACGCTCGACGCGAACGAAGACGACGCCGCGATCGAGGACGCGTCTCCGGCTGGACACCGGAAGCGACAACGGTGGCCACGCTGACATCGACGTCAGCAGCAACGTAGCCATCGCCCCGGCGGACGACAACGATGACTACGACGGGACGGGCGACAACAACCGTGGACACGGCGACCCGAGACACCGTAACGATGACAGCAGTCGCCGGGAGGAGGACGACGACGAGAGGGAAGAAGACCGGTCGCGAAGATCCAGCCTGGCACGCAGCCGTGCGTCGCCGGCGTCGGACAACCAGACCGAGCAGGACGAMRACCTYGAGTCGATGAGCTGGTGGGACGYTCTTACACCGGGCCAGCAGCGGGCGATGATGCGCAGATTCTTGCTGCAGCCACCAGTGGCGACACCCCCAGCCGGCAACCAGCAGCCGATCGTGATCCAGGCCCCGCCGGTGGAGTCACAGCGTCGGCAGAGGACGAAGGCCCTGAAGATCGACGACTTCAAGGGTCAGGCAAACGAGTCCGTCGAGGCGTGGCTCATGACGATCCCGCAGGAGGTCGAGCGCCAGGCGAGCTTGGGAGGCGACACTTGGACGGCCGAAGAACTGTTTTACGGCGCCACCGCGCACTTGAAGGACGCCGCGGGCAAGTGGATGATTGGGCTTCGCGAGACCATGCGTCCCGAGGACAAGACCTTGGACTTCTTGGTACGCACGATGCGCAAGAAATACGGACGCAGGGACACCATGTTCGACGTCCAGCAACGCTTGTTGGCTCGGGTGCAGCAGCCCGGGGAACGCTTGAGCGATTACGCGGCTAGTTTGCAGACGATCGGCTTTGGACGGCGGGTTCCTGCGGAGACGTACGTACAAGCGTTCATCAGAGGAATCAATAGCACGACGACAGCCACGCAAGTGCGTACCTACGAGCCTCAAACACTAGATGAGGCGGTGCAATTCGCCGAAGACAAGTGCGGCGAGTACGGAGAAGGGTTCCGTGTGACGGACTTGCGAGTGGCCAAGCGGCGCTACCGCGAGGATCGCAGCATCGACGAGGAGGACGAAGTGCAGCCGACGAAGCGCAAGACCCAGACTGAGGAGGCTGCCAAACCAATCGGTTGGAAGAAACTGGGCCTAGGGTTCGGGGGAGATGACCCACCGAGTTTCGACACCGAGGGCAAGCCGATCGACGGATTGGCTAAAAATGCGAAGCAAGACCCTATCTCATTGGCTGCTCTGCAAGCGATGATTTACTTCGCCGGCCTGCAGGACGCCAAGCCCACGACCAGCAGCAAAGCCAAGACGGCCCGTGCCCTAGAGATTAAGGCGGAGAACAACCAGGGGGAAAGTGCGCGAGGGCAACCGGGAGAGCAGCGAGCTCGTGGAGGTGGCTGGCAGAACCGAGGAGGCGGCCGAGGCGCCGGGTACAGCGGCGGCCGGGGCGCCGAGTGGGGAGGCGGCTACGGGCGAGGAAGAGGACAAGCAGGCCGCGGATTCGGGGTAGAGAACTACGGACCCAACGCCGACCGACCTTCCATTATGCAGCGGAAGAGAGAGTCTACCTGCAACTACTGCGGCAAGCCGGGTCACTGGTGGCTCGAGTGCCGCGCACGGACCGCCAATTCGCCTCCACCCGACCAGCAACCGGCTACCACAGCAACGAGCAGCCCAGCAGCCACCGGTCAACCGCCGGCAGCACCGACCGCGCCGGCGGGAAACTAGAACGGGCAGTAGAGGCGGGGGCTCTGCTGCCTAGAGGAGACGCATTCCCCAAGGCTGGAAGTGGTGACGGCAAGCCGGTGGACCAAGAGGCGGAAGACCGTGCTCCGACCCGAGGAAAGAGTGCCGGTGGAAGTGTGACCGGTGCACAGGACAAGGGGAAGAGCAGTGGTGAAGGCGGCCAGACCAAGAAGAGAGAGATGCTGGGCAAGCGAAGGCGAGGCCCAACGGAGGAAGAGACGAAGAATGACGAGCCCACTGCGGCGGCGACAGCCACAGAGGGGGCGGAAGAAGAGAAGGGGTCGCCAGCAGCGCCTCGCGGGGCTGAGAGGCCAAGCGGAGAGCCCATGGCGGCAGGAGAGGAACGTGGTAGCGGTGCAGCGGCCGTACCCTCGCGGCCAGAAAAGGAAGAAGAGATGGAGAGCGGCCATGGCGAACCGACAGTCATCCCGAAGAGCGACGTCGCAAGCACGGGGAGCGACATAGCCAGCATCTCCGCGATGGTCACGCAGCAGCGTGAAGCGGCCCTGACGCTCAGCGGCAGCGGTACGGTGGCGGCCCGCAGACGCCAACGACGGACCGAAGCAACGGTAGCCGCCGTGCACGGGATCCTGACAAGAGAGCTGCGCGAGCGGCGAGAAGAAAGAGCCAAGGTCCTGCGCGTAGCTGTCCGGCAGGCCCGCGACTAACTACAGCGTGAGCATGGGCGAGAGCACCGACGCGAGCAAGTTCAAGGATTTCAGGCGGTGGCCAGGGCGGCAAAGAAGGCCGTGACGGCGGTGCCCAAGCATCAGCCGCAGCAGGGAGGACCACCCTCGAGAGGGGATGACCGCGACGCTGGCGTCCCTGAGGAGACAACGTCCAAGGGGAAGAGTGCCACCGCAGAGCAGCAGCTGCAGCTGGCCGACGACGAGTGGATCGCGTGCGTGCGCCGGTACGAGGAGAACTGCCCCGCGGAGCTGTACGAGAGTGGCACGTTAGCGGACATGCGCGCTGCAAGGAAGCGAGCGCTCAAGGAGGTGAAGGCGTTTCGGGCAGCGAGACGCGTGCGTCGGCTACACCGGAAGCGGGTCCAGGCGGAACAGCTCCGGCAGCGGGAGCTGGATAATAACGCTGGCCCGGTGAGGAAGGCAAGGGAGCGGCCACGCAAGTACGAGTACGTGCAGCAAGGCAACTACGGGGACGTGGAGCTGACCAAGGACGCCGACGGAAAGGAGCAGCGGGTGGCAGGGACGAGTAGCCCCAGCTGCTTGCCCACCGCGCTGTTGGCGTTCACACGCCGCCACACGCAGGAGGTGCGGTTGGACAGTTGCGCCCAGTTCAGCGTGGCGGGTATTGCACTGCGCAAGTACGGACGCTGCGTCACGCGGAAGGCGCCCGTGGACGTGGTGGAAGGCTTTGGGGGCGGCCGGACCAAAGTGCTCGGGGTATGGCGATTCGCCGGTACGACGCGCTACCAGCAGAGAATCACGATCGACGCGCTACTCGTTGACGGGCAAAACGACGAATTCCTGGTCGGTGAAGATTGGATGGTCAGCAAGCAAGTGAAGATGGACTTCGCCACCAAGGAGCTGAAGTACCAGGAAGCCAATGGGGTGGAGGTGATCCTTCCTTTCACATGCTATGGCGTGACGTCACTACGACAAGATGGTGACGAGAAGAGAGCGGTTGTGCGACTGGCGAAGGCGGAGAAGCTGCGCACGAACACGCAGAGCCTGTTGCAAGTGCACGTGGACGCTGAAGAGGGGACTACGGGAGTATTCTTGCCGACGCCGTCCAGCCAGAGGCACCTGGTCATCGCACCGACCGTGGACACCGTGCGGGACGGGAAGGTGCGAGTGTCGGTGTTGAACCTGGAAGGGCAGAGGGAGAAGCTTCCTGCGCGCAAGGTGCTGGGGACCTGGATCCCTACGGACGAAGCGATGCAGATATTGTCATTGAACGGCGAACTTGAGCGTGCCCGCGTTGCTGAGTGGGTAGCGAAGCTGAGCACAGACAACAACCAGCCGCTGGCTAACGAGGAGAGCCTCGACATCGGGGAAATGGAGCCAGAGGACCGTGGTTTGGTGGTCGCGCTGCTGAGAAATTACCGGGAGATAGTGGAAAAGAAAGAAGGATGCCCGCCGCTGGCGAAGACGAACGTCCAGCACCATATCAACACGGG
>AWVW02034837.1:0-10603 GCA_000500225.2 Phytophthora pinifolia
CTCGCGTACGTCGGCTTGATCGAGAACTACAAGAAATAAGTAGGTCAGATAGAAATGTCCGGACCTGTGCAGCAACCTCTTCCCAGCAAATGAACGAATAAACCGTTTACTGGCATAGGGTAAACATGTTACCCCATGCTCCATGAGCGAGTGCAGGGAGGCTATAGGGTTTAGAAACCCTAGAAAAAGAAACCCGTTTCTTTTTCGAAACGATATATGATTGCAAAGGTATCTATAGTTATAAACGGCAACTAGACGAGCAAGACGGCGTTGATGCAGCCATCGTTCTCCGGCACGTTCGTGATCTGGGCGTACTTGCCCCACACGACCTTGCCCGACGTGGTGACCAGGCCGAGCTCGCTCACGTTCACCTCGATGATGGTACCCTTGGTCATGACGCCCAGCTGCGTGTAGAGCGGACTCTGCGGGTTTTTCTTGACGCCCAGGATGTCGAGCTGGAACGTGGTCTTGAGCTCCGGGTGCGTGACGTGCGCCTTCTTGAAACGCATGGCGCTTGGGCGGATGAAGCGCTCGTACTTTGGCGGCTTGCGCGTGAAGTTCTCGCCCACAAACGTGGCCTTGGTGATCATGCGCTTCCACGCCTTGTTGCGGCGCTTACCCGACCGCAACACCTTGAACATCTCGTCGTCGGCAATGGGCTTGACCTTGGGGATCGGCACGTCCCACTTGCCGGCCTTCTCCTTGCGTTTCTGCTTGACCGTGTTGCTCAGCACCTTGGCGCGCGAGACACCCTCGCGGTCCAGGAGGTAGGACGGCACGGCACCGTCCGGGATCTCGTCGTCGTTGGCGTGCTTGTTGGTGCGCTCGTTGTGCAGCGCCAGCGTCTTCTTCATGGCCGCCTTCTCCTTGAAGCGCTTCTGGTTGTACAGCTTGGCGCGCAGGCCGTGCACCTTCTGGGCGAACTGTGAGCGGCGGTGGACCTCACGGGCCTCTTTCTTTCGCTTCTTCTCGGCTGCGTCCATGCGCACGCCGTGGCGCTTGCGATGCATCTCCATATGCTCATGCTGTGGCATCTTGACTGGAAGGTCACGTGCACAACGCTCTCACACTACGGTAGTTGTCTGTTGTCCTCTTGCCTCGCGGGTCCTTTCGGAGCTGAACGTTGGAGCTGCTCGTCGGTGAAAAAAGCGCTTGTGTGGTGGCCAGTCAAACCCGGTACCCGTCAGTAAGTTCTACACCCCGCAAGAAGGACAGTCATTAAGATATATACCTCATAATAATGACGTTTAGCTCCCTGCGGTGTGACAAATGCGGGGGCCACCAGCTGACCAACATTTTTTTCATGATTCCAGCCCTGCCTCACGTCAAAAAGGTCATTCCTAGAGTCGACGAGATCATGCTCCGCAAGGTGATGCAGCGGGCAGTCGCGGCCCGGAAGACGCAGCTGCTTGCGTTTTCCACGATCCGAGCCAAGTCAACCCTCGCCGTCGCGGACGAGCGCGAACCTTTCAACCCGTTCGAGGTGCAGCCGGGATGTCTCCAACCTGGTACGGGTGACTCGGGAGATCATGGGATGCGCAGAGCTAACACTGCAGATTCTTTTGATGCTGCGCAGGACTGCCTGCTACCGATTTCCAGGATCGTCGGGCCAAGCTGTTCGCCACGATGCCCGACAACTCGGCGCTCATCACCAACGCTGCCGAGGTCAAGTACATGACGCACGACATCCCGTGGGAATTCCACCAGAACGCCAACTTCATGTACCTCACGGGGTTGGAGGAGCCCGACGCACACGCCGTGCTGCTAAAAAGCAATGGCAAGTGCTCCTTCGTACTCTTCGTGCGTCCTCGGGACCCGCACAGGTGCAGTAGAAAGACTTTTTTGAAGCTCAGTGATGTGTAGTTGACCGTGTGTGATGCAGTGAACAATGGGACGGCGCTCGTATCGGGCTAGACGGCGCCAAAGATCGGTACTTGGCGGACGACGCCTTCCAGCTGACGGATCTGAACCCGGCCATGCACAAGCTGCTGTCTGGTGTGGACAAGATCTTCGTGCTCAAGCCTGACGGAGGCAGGTACGCGCCCAGCTTCGTCGACGCGACGAAAGACTACCACAGCAAGTTCTTTGCTGGAGATTTCCTAGTCGAGCAGCTTCGTGTGGTCAAGTCGGAGAATGAGCTCAACCGCATGCGCTTTGCGGCGGATATTGGCTGTCAAGGATTCATCGACATGATGAAGAACACGCGGCCCGGCATGTCGGAGCTTGCGCTGGGCTCAACTTTCGAAGGGTCCGTCAAGAAGAACGGAGCACTCTGGAACGCGTTCCCCAACGTTGTGGGGTCGGGATCCAATGCTGCTGTGATCCACTACTTGGCCAAGCGCAACTTGCTCCGCGAGCACGACTTGGTGCTCGTAGACTCGGGATGCGAAGTTGCTGGCGGCTACGCCAGCGATATCACGCGTACGTGGCCTGTGGGTGGAGAGCTATCGTCTGGCCAGGTGAAGATGTACGAGTTCGTTCTCGACGTCCAGAAGAAGAGCATCGAGCACTTGCGAGCCAAGATCGAGGCGAAGGAGTCGATCAGCCTGAACGAGCTGCACGACTACTCCGTGGACATTATGATGAAGCAGATGCTTGATCTCGGGATCCTGAGAAACAAGGGCGGCCCGTTCTCGCGCTCAGCGCTTCGTGAGTTCCAGAAGTACAACCCGACGCACATCGGCCACTTCCTGGGCATGGATACTCACGACACCCCGCACATTACGCGCGGAGGGCAGCTTGTACCAGGCATGGTAGTGACCGTAGAGCCGGGCATTTACTTGCCGAAGAACGACTTTGATCTGCCCGAGGAATTCCGTGGGATTGGGATCCGTATCGAGGATGATGTGGTGGTAGGTAGCATGGATGAAATGCCGTGCACTGGGGGCTGCTCATTCACTAACCTTTTCTCTTCTTCTTCTCTGAAACAGATTACGGAGACGGGAATAGAGGTTACGACGTCGAAGGTGCCGAAGGAGCTGCAGGCGATGGAGGCTTTGCGCTATGAGTAGTCTGCGTCGTTGAAGGCTTAAGCTGCGGCAATAATACCCTCACGTTGGTTGAGTGCCGACACTTTTGCCGGCGACGTTGACATCTCCGGGAAAAATACTATATTGCTTCAGGATCCGATTTGCTCCATTCTCGCAAAACGTCGTAGTGGAGCTCATTGAAGGCCTCGTACTCTTGTCTGAGCAATGTATGACGGACACGACAGTCAGCACGGCGCAAGGATCCACGAAAGTGTTGTCAATGAACGTACCGGAGTTGGGCTATACGCGTCGCTTTCTCCAGCCGCGGTAAACTGGACAGCAAGACCAATTGCTCGTTGGGTTTCTTTGATTCAGTTGCTGTAGCAGTCACTTGAACCTGCAGTACATGCACCGTTCATCTTAGAGACAATTGCTTTCGACCAGACGACACAATGCAAGTACCTTGTTCGGTGGATTGACCTCAGATGGAGATGGTGGACGCGCCGTGTCTGCACTATCTTCATGCTGTGTGCGAGGACGAACTCGACCACGTCGACGCTTGTCGCATGTTTGCTCGGGTAATGGTGGAGATAAAGCAGTTGCAGATTGAGCCTGCGGTTTTGTCTGCGCTTGACTGGCAGAGGTTGGCTCATCGAAGCGGATGGTCGTTACATGAGGAGGCTGTGCAACAGCAGAAGAGGGCTCTCTGGCATGCTTCGCTTTGACAAGTACGCAGCGAAGTCGTCGGTCATCGTTTTTCAGTGGCGAAAGTATCAAGAGCTGCCCGTCTGGAAGCAAAGCCACTCCAGCCTGACGGTATCGCATAGCCATACCGCATCGCAGAAAAATACAAGTCAGCTAATATCTCACCAACCACCAGACAATTCTTGCATTTTGCCGTACCCGTTGCCGGACTTTCAGGTACTTGGCGAAGTCCTCAAACGGAGCGATGTCTCCATGCGTCGCTGGCACCACAACCGTCTGTGGAGGCTGCTCTCAACAACCACCACACAAATTACAAGAACTGTCAGATTGTAATGCTTCACTCGCTCAATCTCAAGTTTTGCTAGCCTGCTCGTACATATTGCCTGCAACACACAATGAGCTTGTCCACTTCCGCGTAGTCCAGACGCTTGACCACGTCCACGGCGCTGAGTCTGGAGAGATAAAAGGTGGTCATCTACAGCTGTATTTCCAATTTCTCCGGTGATCTCGTCTGCACCGCCGAAAGGAAGCGAGAGCAACTCAAAGTTTTGCCTTTCACTCCTCCTTTCACAGCGCTTACAGCCGCTAACTACTCACCGCAGCGCTTCCAACGCGTTCAGCTGCACCGTCTGGTACGGATGCGACTGCGCGGCGTCCGCTACAGCCACGCAGTCGAACAGGAACCTGGACGACTTGTGCACGCTGAAGGCCACCATCGTCAAAATGGCATGTGAACCCTCAATCATATGCCATGTCATTTTCAACCAATGGCACAGTGTAGTCATGTTCTTTTCAACCAATGGTGGCGTTTCCCGCGATAAAGTGCGTCACACTTGAACTTGAGATCATGGCACGGATCCACCGCCTGAGCCCGGACGTGGTAAACCGCATCGCGGCCGGCGAGGTGGTGCACAGACCCGCCAACGCCGTCAAGGAGCTGCTGGAGAACGCGCTGGACGCAGGGGCCACCCACGTAGCCGTGACTGTGAGCCAGGGCGGCCTCAAGCTGCTGCAGATCCAGGACAACGGCCGCGGCATCCAGCGCCAGGACTTGGACATCGTGTGCGAGCGCTTCACCACAAGCAAACTCAAGAGCTTTGAGGACTTGAAATACATCACGAGCTTCGGCTTCCGCGGAGAGGCGCTGGCCAGCATCTCGCATGTGGCGCACGTGACCATCACGTCCAGAACGGCGGACCAGCCCTGCGCCTACAAGTGCGTTTCAGTTGCTGCAACACAGAGAACGGAGGGGTGTTGACTGTTGCTGTGATCATGCAGGGCTTCGTACCGGAACGGGAAGCTGGTGGCGAAGAAGCCCGGGGAGTCCAAGGACCCCAAGCCGTGCGCCGGAAAGAACGGCACGCTGATTGTGGTATGGCGGTTTGAGCTTGGTTGAAGAGGAGGGCATATGGTGCTGAGTGGGGCCCTTGTTGTGCAGGTGGAGGATTTATTTTACAACTTGAGCACCAGGAAGCAGGCCCTGAAGAACACGTCTGAACAGTATAGCCGCATCTTGGATGTCGTGCAGAAATACGCGGTGCACTTCGGTGCGAAAGGAGTGGGCTTCGTGTGCAAGAAGGTGTGGGATATGAATGATGTCGACGCTGTACGAAAAGCCTTTTCTCTTTCATATGCTGATCTTTCCTGTGTGCTCTTCCAGCATCGCGAGGCCTCGTGCGGTGTCAACACGGCACAGAGCTCGTCGCAGTTGGACGCCATCCGCACAATCTACGGCAGCAAGCTTGCAAGTGAGCTCACACCTTTCGAGCACATTCGAGATGCGACAGCCGCAGGATCAATGGACCTACAACGCACAGTCCATGGATACATCAGCAACGCCAACTACCAGTAAGCTCCCGATGAGATGAAATTGCTGATGGCGCTGACCTGGGGGGACAAATGTTTTGTTGTGATGTTGCAGTCTGAGAAAAAGCAACTTTATCCTCTTCATCAACGACCGGCTTGTCGAATGCCCGGCACTCAAGCGCGCCTGTGAGTACGTCTACTCGCTGTATTTACCCAAGAACACCCACCCGTTTATATATTTGAGCATGGAGCTCCCGCCTCGCAACATTGATGTGAACGTTCACCCGACGAAGCGAGAGGTACGTAGCATTGGGTTTCGTTACGAGATCAAGAATTGATGTCGATGGTACGATAGGTCCAATTCCTGCACGAGGAAGATATCGTCGACTCGATTAGCCAGGCGATCGAAAAGCGGTTGAAAGGAAGCAACGAAAGCCGGAGCTTTTCTGTCCAGCCGATCACCGCTATGCTGGGGGTCACTTCAACAGGCAATGGCGACGTATCTTCACAGCAGCGCAGGCGTGAGAGCGTCATGGAGGAAGAAGAGAAAAAGGAAGAGTCGAGTGATGAGGAAGCCAAGAAGGGCGAGAGTGACAGCGAAGATGAAGCCAACCGATCTGTCGACTCGATCGAGATCGACCTGAGCCAAAAGCAGCCTCCACCGTCCAAGAAATACCAGCCAGCATTGGTAAGCGTTGAGCTCCGATACCTCCTGGTCCTCAGCGTCGTGCTCAGCGCACAAAACGTTTTTGTTTTCTTGGTGTGGTGAATATGGCAGGCACCTCAGCGTCTCGTACGAACCGACCATCGCTCGAACACGATCGATAAGTACTGCTTCCTCGAGTCCCAGCGAACTCAATTGTCGCAGTCCAGCTCCCAAGATACTGCAGAAGACCGCGACGCCAGTACTTCAAAGCAGATCAGCTCCATGGAGAGTGACCCCAGCAGCGCAGCAAGGACGCTCAACCCCAGGAAGAGGAAGCTGTCTGAAACTCAATGCAGCCAAGGTACGCATGTGCGCTTTGCACTTGCAAGCAAGTGGCCTTCGATCTAACGTCATCAGTTTTCGAGCGAGCAGAACCTGAGCCCGAGGGTGAAGACGACCGCCGCGGAAGTCTGGAAGCCACGCAGAGCCCGCAGATGCTCTCGAGTGTCCAGAACTTGCTGAGCTCGATGCGGCAAAAGAAAAACAAGGCGCTTGGACGGGTAAGAGATGCAAACTCTTGTGCCACCGTACTAGGATGCTAACCATTACGCTTGCTGGTCTTGATCTTCGCAGCTTTTCCGCGAGCACAGCTTCGTGGGCGTCGTTGACAAGCAGTTCTCGCTGGTGCAATACCGCACGAAGCTGTACATCGTGCGGCACGACGAGATCGCCTTCCACGTGTTCTACCAGCAGGCGCTGCTCCAGTTCGGCGAGACGCGGTCGATCACTCTGCAGACGCCGTTTCCGATCCATGACTTGGTGCTCGAGGCGCTCAAGAACCCTCGCAACGGCTACGACGACGAGGATGGCCCGAGAGAGCAGCTAGCGGACGAGATCAAGACGCTGCTGATCGCCAACGGCCCCATGATGTCCGAATACTTTTCGCTGGATATTGACTCCGAGGGCATGCTGCGCACGCTGCCGCAGCTGCTGCCCGACCACGAGCCGTCGATCCACTCCCTACCCGAGTTCGTGTTCCACCTAGCCACTGAGGTGAACTGGGAAGAAGAGGAGCCATGCTTCGAGAGCGTGGCGCAGGTGCTGGCCCGCTGGTACGGCGAGATGCGGTACCCGGGCAACGCCGAGCGCGAGGCGCTGGTGCTGGAGCACGTGCTGTTCCCGGCCACCAAGGCCGCCGCCTTCTGCCCGCCCAACGAGCTCAACGACGCGCAGCTCATCACGCCTGTGGCCTGCCTCACCAACCTGTACAAGATCTTTGAGCGCTGCTAAGGCACAAGTCCACACACGTCACATAAGACTGTACCGACCCATGCGCGACTCAGAGCGTGAAAGATACTTTGCGTAGTGCCTTGAGCCATTGCTGGCCACGTGAAGCCAACTGGACGTGGTCAAGTGGCTGCATCCCATTTTGCCGTCCAGTTCCGCGCCAGCTGGGACGACCTCAATTCAAGATACAGTAATAATCAAACTGCACAGTCATTCGAGTTCCTCACACTTGCTTTCACTATCCTACTTTGGTGTCTCTCCCAACATCAACTCGACGAAATAGGCTTTTGCTCCCCAAGACGACACTCTCCGCCCGCCATGAACGGCAGCAGGACGCACTCGGTCCACTTCGACCCGGCGGTGCAGGCCGACCCGGACAGCGGCCGCTCCACGGCCAGCGTCTCCAGCGGCCCGGCCGACGTGGCCGCGCCTCCGGCCAATCGCAACTCGGTCGTGCGCAAGATCCTGCTGCAGACCATGGGAGAGCACTATGAAGACACGACGCTGCCCGCCGTGCAGAACTTCGTGGCCAGCGTGGAGAACTACTGCGCGTCCACCGAGAGCTTGGCCAGCCTGGGCAAGTCGCTGTACACGTCGCCCGCGCTGGTCTTCGTGGTGGACGACGTCATGCGCGTCATTCTGTGGAACGACTGCGCTGTGCAGCTCAGCGGCTACGCGCGCGAAGACATGGCCGGTCGCAACCTTCTGAAAGATCTGCCCTACCTGGTGCCGCCCACGACGGCCAAGGTACTGGCCGACGCGCTGGTCCACTGCGTGCGCGGTGCGCCCGTGGCCAGCGTCATGCTCGAGTTCACGAGCAGAGACCAGGCCAAGATCACGCTGCTGGGCTCATGCACCCCACTGGTGGGCAACCCAGTGGGCCCAGGGATGCTGGTGGTGGCCCAGGATTTGACCCACTTGCCATTCGCTATGGTGGACAAGAAGGCGCTGGCCGAGACCCCCGCCGTGCTGGACCAGAACCAAGGAACACGTACGTTGAGAGTTAGAAGGAGGACATTAAGGTGCTGATGTTGCTTTGTGTCTGGACAGCTTCGGCGATGCAGGCTGTTGCTGCTGCGACGACGTTGGTGCCCCCTGTGCAGGTGGCCGTGCAGAATGCTGCTCCTGTTCCTGCTGCAGTGCCGGCGGTTGTTGCGTCCAATGCGTCAACGATCCCTGGATGGAGTGAGGTTGCGCCCCATTACTCCATTGAGTGCGTGCTCGGACAGGGAAGCTATGGCCAAGTGGTGCGCTGCAAGCACCTGCCGACGGGGGAGATCGTGGCCATCAAGAAGATCCAAAACGTGTTCTCGGACCCCATCGACGCCAAGCGCATTCTCCGTGAGTTGTGCATCCTGCGCCAGCTGCGGCATCCCAACATTGTGCAAATTCGGGAAATCATCGCGCCACTCGACATGGACCATTTCCAGGACCTTTTCGTGGTGTTCGAGTACCTGCCGTCCGACCTGGAGAAACTGCTCCATTCACCGCAGTTCTTGACGGCCGAACACCTGCGCTGGTTACTGCTGGATCTCCTCAAGGCTCTGAAGTACATGCACTCGGCGGAGATTGTGCATCGCGATCTCAAGCCGGCCAATGTGCTGCTGAACCTGTCGCCTGTCGCGATTAAAATCTGCGACTTCGGCCTGGCGCGTGGACTGTCGTCGTCGGCGTCCACTACAGGACGCAAGCGGAAGCGTCTGGGCGATGGCTCCACCCCGGACGAAAGCACACTTCAAGGTATTGGCGTCCACCCCCGTACTCCAGCTCGACGTATTCAGCGCCAACTCACAGAGCACGTGGTCACACGCTGGTACCGAGCGCCCGAGATTATCTTCCGCGACCACGATTACTCCGCTGCTATCGACGTGTGGTCGGTACGTTGGCGTTGCCGTCTGTGGACGGTAGCGAAGCATCCGGAGTGGTAACTAACTCGTCGTCTTTTGTTTTGTGTGTTTTTTCAGGTGGGATGCATCTTTGCTGAGCTGTTGAGCATGCAGAAGAGCAGCGTGCCGTCTCACTACCAGCGCGAGCCCCTTTTCCCTGGCGTGTCCTGCTTCCCCCTGAGCCCAGGTGCTGGTCAAGTTGCGTTGCCGCAAGACAGTCGCGACCAGCTGAACACAATCCTTGATGTGCTTGGAACGATGGACGAGGAGGATATCGCCGAGATTGCTGACCCCGACGTGCAGTTCTACCTGCGCAGTTTGCCGCCTCGACCAAAGCGGAACCTTCAGGAAATGTATCCTGGTGCCGAGCCCGAGGCCATCGATCTGCTGACGTGGATGCTGAAAATGAACCCTCAGAAGCGTGCGACTTTGGATGAAGCTCTCTCACACAAGTACCTGGCAAGTATTCGCTCGCTTGAGGAAGAGATTGTGGCACCAAGAACGATTGAGCTCGAGTTCGACGAGAAGAAGATGAATGTGGGCGAGATCCGCCAACGAATGATGGGCGAGATCCGATTCTACCACCCAGCTGCGGGTACCAGTGCAAAAGCGGTTGCCCGGACTTCCCAGTCCAATGGAGTTAGCAAGAAGGCCAAGCAAGGTTGAAGGCCCAAGTGACTACTCATAGACATTTGCACAAGTGTTTAGATCTCATCGAAGTCAGGTTCTTCTTCGGCTTGTGTTCTTAGATGTTCGCTAGCTTGCCTCTTCGAAGCAGATTCGTTTGGTAGCTGCTGAAGTACAAGACGAGGGTGCCGTACTTCACGAAGGTGTCCTTGTCTGCTGCTAGCCTTGCGACCACCTTCATTGCGACCGCATTTTTGGAGTCAGGGTTCCGAAAAAAATGTTTTTTTTGGGGTAGGCCAATAAATTATTTAGATGTCGGAAATAAATGATTTCTTCGGGGATATTTTTGCAATATCAGCGGAAGATCGGATTATTTGGTCGTAACCTAGTCCTAAAAAATACATTGACAAAAATGTGTGGTGTTCTTTTTGCTGAAAACTCGAAAAAATACTGCGATATTTATGAAAGGGCGTTAGTACAGCGGACCAGAGAAGTACTATACTACTACTACGTACTACTACTAGTAGTACCACAGATGTACTCGGACAAAGTTCGTGTTTTACTATGTGAGCACCGCTGGATAGTACCACACATGTTCTCGGACAAAGTTCAAGTTTTACTTTGTGAGCACAGGATAAAGAATCACACGCAGGGTCATTTGACAGCAATCGACTGGG
>AWVW02034886.1:0-19368 GCA_000500225.2 Phytophthora pinifolia
CGCTCAGAATGCACTCCTTCAGACCCGTGCCCAGCACGATCACGTCGTACTCGCCGTCGGCCAGCGCCTCGGTGCCCTGCGGCAGCCACGCGAAATCCAGCTTGCTCTCCTCGGCCATCGTTTAGTGTCGCTGTTCTTGCCTTACCGCTCTGGGGCACGTTTTCAGTATGAGGGGGGATCCTTGGAAAAACGGACGAGCCGGTGTTTTAGCTAATCCTCTCCATTTTAGAATAACATATGCTATTGTATACAGCCCATGGCATTTACGCAGCAGATTTTAAAAATTAAGTGTGGTGGAAATCTGCTACCATGGGCTGTATACAAAATTAAGTGTTGTGGAAATCCCCATCGCAATAAATTATTGCTTTCGAAACCCTGTGTTGCTGTAGTTTTGCAACCAGTAGACAGAGTAATCCAAAATTAAATAAAAACTTACATCGTTGAGAGGCAGGGTTTCGAAAGCAATAATTTGTTACGATTGGGATTTCCACAACAATACATTTTAATATTCCATTTATCCAATGGTCGATTTTAACGTCAAATATTTCTTATATCGAAAAAAAAAGATAATAACAAACAGCTACCGGTAGGAGCTGAGCATTGGGGAAATCGTTGGCAGGACACTCGATCACTTCTAGCATTCTCGTTGTGGTGCTGCGATGTACTGTGGCGACGACGTGGAGGCCGTCGTCGGCGACGTAGGCACGGGGATGAGCAAGTTCGGTCTGGCGGGCGAGGACACGCCGCAGCTGGTGCTGCCCAGCGTCGTGGGGCGTCGCCCGCCAGCTGAAACAGCGGGTATATCTGCGTCCAGTGCCGTGCTGGGAGACTTGTGGCACCGCCGCGACCTCGAGGTGGTGCGCCCCGTCGAGGCCTGCGCTGTGGCTAACTGGGACGCGCTGGAGAAAATGTGGTCACATGCCTTCGAGCGGCTGCACGTGGATGCTAAGAACCACCCAGTCATCACGTCCGCGGCCTCGAGCTTCGCCAATGACGCGCTGCACAACGCGGCGTCGCGCGACGGCGAGAAGTATCTGGAGATGATGTTCGAGAGCTTCCAAGTGCCGGCCTTCTACATGGCCAAGGACGCAGTGCTAGACGCCTTCGCTTTCGGCCGGTCGCTGGCCCTGGTGGCGGAGATTGGCGCTGGAGCGTCTCGAGTCGTGCCTGTGTACGACGGCTACGCACTGGAGAAGCCGGCGCAGTACTCGCCCGTGGGATGCAATCAGCTGTCGGAGTATATGGAGCACTTGGTGGCCACACAGAAGCCTAAGCCAGTGACTGTGAGACCAAGAGGGACGTTCACGAGGAAAATGAGCCCGCAGACGGGAGTACTGGAGACCGTTCCAATGTCCGAGCAGCTCACGGCTCCCCCGGCCATGCCAGCTAGCTATCTCAAGTTTTCAAGGGCCGATCTGTTTCGAGATATGCGTGAGGCGACGTGCGTCATGGCGGAGACGCCGCTCGAAGAGGAGCACCGAGACTCGGGCGAGAAAGCGGCATCTTTGGACTCGGATCCGTTGGAAATCACCGAGCAGCAGTATGAGCTGCCTGATGGACAGACCATTGTGCTGGGAAGAGAGCGGTATGAGGTTCCGGAGTTTCTCCTGCTCCCGAAGAGCTTTGGCGGCGCGGTGGTCAAGAACGAGCAGCACGCTGCGGCGGCGGCGAAGGTTGTGGCGAAGGGGCTGCACCGCATGCTGTACGACGCGGTGCAGCTTTGCGACGCCGACCTGCGACGAGATATGCTGACCAATATTATCCTTTGCGGTGGAGGAAGTCTCACTCCTGGCGTCACTGAGCGGTTGCACGCAGAGCTCACGCGCATGGTGCCCAGCACCTTCAAGGTGCGCTTCACGACTGTCACGAAGATCGAGCGACAGTTCAGCGTCTTCATTGGCGGGTCCATTCTGGCCTCGCTGGGCTCGTTCCAGCAGCTCTGGGTTTCCAAGCGTGAATATGACGAAGTCGGTGCTCATGCGCTTTGCGCAGACCGCTTCTGCTAGGCCTGGCGCCCAGGTAAGGTAGCTGCTTGCCTGTAACTGCGAATAGCTGGCGCAATTCTGGATGCAGTCTCCTGGAATGAGTTTAACTCGAGTAGAACGCTTTGGTGGTTTCTTGGCCTCAACATGGATCCAGATGGAGGACGTTTTTGCAGGAAGCGGCCACAGTCCAGCGTCCAAGGTTCCAGTCTTCGAGCCTATTCTCGTGTTAAGAATGCACGTGTTTCGGCTGCGGAGATTACGGTGCCGCAGCGCGTTCTTCTCCTCTATTTCAAGGCAACCTGAGCCTTGGAGCAAGCAGTAACTGCTGCCGCTAAGAGCGAAAGCCCAACGTTCACGACTCCAGCGCATCGAGCATCTGCTCTCTCACTCTTCAACTTGCCGAGTCCTGTCCACGTTTTTCCAGCCCGCTTCGCCCACTTCCAAGCCATGGCTCGCTCCGGCTACCAGGTGACCCAGAACGTCGACAACTTCCTGCGGGACAAGCCCAGCACTCGTCTGCACGTTCCGCCCGGAGGAGGCTCATCGGTGGGCTCGCTGATTTACGGCGGAGGTGACGGCTCCAGTCCGTTCGCTGGCCACGAGCGTCATACAAGTCGCCGAAAGGTGGAGACTCCTGAGCTGGCCAACCCGTACGCGAAGGACAATCGCCGTGGAGGCTACAACGACACCCCCAGCAACTTCAGCCAGGCTGCAGGACAACAAGCTCAGCCCTCGGCACGTGCAGGAGCTTCCTCGAACCAGTACGCGAGCGGCTCCAACCAGAACTCGGGCAATGTGCTCACCGATCGTCGCATCACACGGATCCACGCCCCTCCTGGCGGGGCCTCGTCGATTCACTTCGGGTAGGACTCTAGTTATCATCCATCACACCCTGCTACTAGTATCAATGAAAGCGACAACGTATTAGCCGCAAACCCTTGAGCTCTGCTTTCCATTGTCAGCCACCCTGCTGGACAAACACCGTACACTTTCAGTAGGCAAACGTGCGATTATGCAGAGAAGAGGGGTGATATCAGCGCAACGATGCACGCTCTAAGACTCATCGTCGCTCTCGGCCTCCTCTTCCTCTTCTTCTTCGTCGTCCCCCTGCTCCTGCTCGCCATCTAAGCTGGGCAGCGCGATGATCGCGATGCCGTTCTTGACCTTCAACTTTTCCCAGCGGCCAAGACGGTGCTCCTGACCCACGCCTGCCAGCAAGAACCGAGCCTTTGGGTCGAAGCACAAGCCATTCACGAAGCCCTCCAGCGGGATCGTCGCCACGGGGGTGAGCGAGCGTCCCTGCAAATCAGCCTGCCACAACCGAATCTGGCCATCGCTAGATCCCGACGCCACGAGGTCGGTGCGGGGCATGACCGCGATGCTGCTGATCCACTTGCCACCGTGAGCGTTCGGGATCACACACACGGGCTTCTTGCGGCCGTTAAACCACAGCGAGAGAGAGCCGTCATCGCCACCCGTGGCGTAGTACTCATCCGTGACCATCTTGACGCAGTCCATCGAGCCTGAGTTGCCGTAAAACACGAGCTGGGTCTCTTCCGGGATCTTCCACATGCGCACACTGCGGTCACGACCGCAGCTCACCACGCGCTCCTTGTACAAACTGTCAAGTCCGTTCACCTCGCTCTGGTGACCGAAGAGCGTCTCAATGTACCCCATCTCCGTGAGGTTCCAGTGCTTGATGGAGCGATCGAGTGAGCCTGAGAAGAGCGAGTGCGACCGCAGACGGAAGGCCAGCGCTGAGACGGCGTCGCGGTGTCCCGAGAAGCTCTCCTGCAGCTGGCCCTTCTCCGCGTCCCACACGCGCACGAGCTTGTCGCGACCTCCACTGGCGAGGAACTTGCCGTCCGAGCTGACGGCCAGCGCCAAGATGCATCGGTCCTGGTCCGTCTTGGTCTTCTCGGCCGCGACGTCGTCCTTAGGCAGCGTGAGCTTGGTCTTCTTCTGCTGGGCCAGGTCCCAGCGCAGCAGCGAGCCGTCCTTGGCAGCCGAGAAGGCCGTCTTGCCGTCCTCCAGCAGACACAGGCTGGTCACAGGCAGGCGGTGGCCCTTGAGGAACTTGGTGGAGTCAGCGTCGAACTCGAAATCGGCGTAGTCGGCCGCCACCTTCTTGAACAGCTTGCCCATGGCCTCCAGCGCGTCCTGCTTCAGGCGGTCGCCCACGCGCTGCTCCACGCCGTCGCCGTCCTCGCTGGCTTGCTCGTCATCGGTGCCGGCCTCCTGCGCCGTGATCTTGCCCAGATACTCCTTGGCCAGCCGCAACCGCTTCTCCTGCGCCGTCTCCTTCTGCTCCTCCTCGTCCTCCTCGCTCTCGGCCGCGCTGTTTTCCTCGCTGGCCTCGCTGTCCGACGCGATCACGTCGTTCGAGTCTCCCTTGCCCCAGTCAAAGGCGCTGTCACCCAGCGCGCGCTTCTTGCGCTGCGGCTGCGCGGTCGTGCCACGTTTGACGGCAATACGGCGCTTCATCTAGACACGGAGCGGGTGCAACTTCGGCTACTGGTGATCGGTATTGGTTGGCGACGCCGAGCTATCAGGTGCACCACACAATAATTGATTTTCTAATTTAAATAATTCATTTAAATTAATATTGTAATATTATACCGTATCCGTCTGACTTGTGAAGATGGCGAGCAGCTCAGCTGATGGGGTGGTCGCGGCGGACGTGCGCGTTGCCGGGGAGGTGAACCGCATGGTCCAGAGCGAGGTGGGGGCGCTGTATGAAAGACTGGAGTCGCTGCGCGCACAGACGCGCTTCCCGTCCTTCGCCCCCGTGAACATTCCCATGGTGCTCGTGCTGGGCAATCACTCGTCGGGCAAGAGCACCTTCATCAACCACATGCTGGGCCAGCGCGTGCAGAAGACGGGTCGCGCGCCGACCGACTGCACCTTCACGGTGCTTGCAGGTGGTCCGCGTGAGGAGCGGCTGGATGGCGCGGCGCTGGTTCGGCACGCTCAGTATGGCTTCGGGGACGTGCAGCGGCTCTTCGGCCGCGAGTTCGTGTCGCAGGTGGAGCTCAAGATGGTGCCCGGCAGTCCGCTGCTGGACGAGGGTGGGCTCATGGTCGTGGACTCGCCCGGCATGATCGACCCGCCCGGCACGTCCTTGGACCGCACGGACGAGGACCGCGGGTACGACTTCAAGCGCGTGGTGCAGTGGTTCGCTGACCGCGCGGACGTGATCCTGGTCATGTTCGACCCGGACAAGCCCGGCACGACGTTCGAGACGCTGGACGTGCTTACCAACTCGCTGCAGGGCATGAGCAGCAAGGTGCTGCTCATTCTCAACAAGGTGGACGACTTCCAGACGGTGCACGACTTCGCGCGCGCATACGGCGCGCTCTGCTGGAACCTCAGTAAGGTCATCGGCCGCAAGGACCTTCCTTTCATCTACACCATGTACGTGCCGCAGGACAAGCGCGAGGCGCCCAAGCCGCTCCCACCTTCGCAGGAGAACCAGGACGCGTCATTCAACGTGCCCAAGATGCTTGAGCACGAGTTCGACGGCATCCGCGGCGAAGTCATTCGTGAAGTTGAGCGCGCGCCTGACCGTGCCACAGACAACGTTTTGAACCTGCTCAAGGCGACGGCCTTGCGGCTCAAGATGCACATGAACCTGGTCGAAGCCTGCAAGAAGGAGTACGTGGGCCTGCGCACGCTTTGGAAGCGCGCGCAGATTGCTTGTATCGTGGCAGGAGTGGGCTTTACGGCGTTCTACTTGATCCGCACGGTCGGCTCGAGTGCGCCCTTGGAGGCGCTTTCGGCTGAGGAGCTTGGTGATTCAACGCCGGCTGCGACTTCGTCGACGTCTTCTTCAGGTGCGTCCGTCAAGGCCTCCTCGGGTGGCAGTGCTGCGTGGGAGACGAAGTGGTCGAAGCAAGTGGCGCGCTCGCAGTCGCTGTTCAAGTTGAGCACCTTGTTTAAGATCGTGCTGTCCTCCACGGCTTCGAACCTCGCGCTCTGGAAGGCGTCGGTGCTGAACCTCGAGTTCAAGCGTGAAAGCGTGCTGCAGTGGCTGCCGCTCACGTTCCAGCGGGTATACGGCCCCTTTCTGTGCAAATCTGACCGTGCACACGATGAAATTATGGCGCAGTGGAACGCTGTTCAAGCTGGACTCGAGCTGGCGCTGTCGTCTACCCCGCTCGAGGCATTCCCGAGTATCGACATGAGGCACAAGTCGTTTTTGGACGACGTGTTGAACCTGCACGTGCCGCGGCTGGACCGCTGCGTGCGCGACCGCACAGGCGACGACCACGCCTACCTTCGCTTCAAGCACCACGTCCAGCCCGCTGCTGCTTCGGCTGCTGCCACCGAGTCGGCATCCTAGGGAAACGACTAGCAAATGAAATAGGCGTGTCGGGGTCATCTTGTTAACGCTGATCCCTTTTCCCCTCTTTACCGCTCTACCTTGTTGTCGTTGGCGCTCAAGAGCTTGTCAATCTTCTCGAACTCCGTCTTGAACCGTGCCTTGACGTTACGTAGCTCTGCTGTGGAACTGACGACGGCGTCTCCAGCGGCAGCAGCGCCGCCGTCCTCTTCTCCAGAGCCGATAATCTGGCGCAGATTGGGTGAAAGCTTCAACGAGTTGACGCCGCCGCGGTCGTCTCCAACGAGAATAATGGGGTCCTGGGAGTTGAAGGCCAAGTGCGTGAGCTTTGCCCGTTTGACCACCTTCTGCTCGCACAACGGCTCGTTCTTGTTCTCGGCCAGGTCAAACACGTGCACTTTGCCGTCGCTGGTGACGGCCGCAAAGACGGTGGACGAGTATGGCGCCCACGCCACGTCCCCAACAGCATTTCCCAGGTCGAAAGACATGATGGGCTCGGCCAAGTTGTGGTCCCAGAGCTTGACGGTCCAGTCGGCGCTACAGGAAAGGAACGCTCGCTCGTGGAACGGATTCCAGCGCACCGCGTAGACGGCCATGTGATGGCCCGCGTACGTCTCGAGATACTGGCCCGAGTACGCTTTGGAGCACTTGTGGAGCTTGCCTTCTTCGGTACCAACGATAAACAGGTGCTCGCTGAAGCGGTTGAAGTCGAAGCAGCAGCCACCAGCAAGACCAGACAGCGACGCCTCCTCCGGATCGTCCTTGGTCGCTGCCACCAGCTTCAGCTGCATGACGGGTTCCATCTTGAGTTCATTCTTGCTCAATATCCAGTTGGCCACACGGCCGTCGGATGAGATGGAGTAGAAGTTGAGCTCCTTGGCAAGATCTTCTTCCTGCCAGTTCACTTGCCAAACGGGGTCCGTGTGCTTGCCCGTCTTGATCGTGGCCACGTAGATAGGGCGGTTGGTCTTGCTGCGCACGTCGTACACGAGCACGGTGCCATCATAGCACCCGACAGCTAGCAACGCTGCGTGCTGAGGGTGGAAGTCCAAGCACATGACTCCCGACTCGGTGGTAAACGTGAACTCGGGGTGAGACGCGTTCTTGAGCGAGTAGCAGCAGATCACCCCACTCCCCTGCTTGAGGAAATCGTACGAGCCAAAGCCAATCGCGAACAGGTCACCGAAGCGCGGGTTCCAACAGACCGCCGTCACTTGCTTCTTCTTGGCTCGCTCGCTCGAGAAGCGCCACAAAGGCAGCAGGGAGCCCTCTCCTTCGCGGAATTGATCGCTTGCATCCTCCCAATACTTGAAATCGTTGAAGATTTCATCGTCAGCGTTCTGGTTCACCATGCGCTCGATGATGCGCAGTGTCTTCCCCATGGCAGCTGAGTGGACCATGTCGTCACCTTTGCCTTTACCTCCACCGCCGCCACCGCCACCGGCTGCTGCTGTCGGCGCTGCCGCCAGCAGCTCCGCGCCTCCTGCTGCAGCACCTGCGCCGTCCTTCTCGTCCTTGTCTTTCTTTTGCGCCACCTTCTGGAGCTGAATCTGTTCCCGCTGATGCTGCTCATAAGCGTCCATGAACGTATCGTAGATCTCCCACTGCGTCACGGTCGCCATAAAGCTCACAACCGGCGGTGGCTCCGTCTCGACAGCACGCTTCCGCAACGGATTGGTATACGTCTGTGCTGCACGCTCGCTGTAGTTGAACTGATTCTTCCCGGATTCAAACTGCAGTGCAGCTTCGTCAATCTTCTCTCCTTTTGCTTCCGCTTCCTCTTTCGCCAGCTTGATCGCCAGCTCCCGCTTCTCTTTCTCCTCCTCGGCGTACTTTTGATCAAACGCTGCTTGGGTCTTGGCATCCTCCGACTCCTTGTGAATCATGCTGCCATCGCAGCAAAGGTGAACGTAAAGGTGGTCTCCTGGCCCCGGGGGATCCACCTTGTATGTCCGTTCCTTGTAGTTGTACTTGGTAATGTTGTTAGGGACGTTCGGGTCGTTTGCCGTTAGCACCCGCGAGAATTCCTCATTCAGCTCCTGAGGCGACAACTTCAGTTGGTTGTCGGGGATCACGACTTTCTTCACCTAAAGGTCATGAAGATCCGTTCGTTAGACTAGGTCGCGTCCAGACAAGAGCAATTGGTGCGCTGAAAGCTGACGTACTGGTTCATGGTAAGCATCCATCTCGTCGTTGTCCTGCGCGGTGCCAGCGACGGATCCATCTCCTGCTGCCCCGCCCCCGGCACCTCCCGCCCCAGCACCGCTTCCTGCCCCTCGTGGGTCCTTCTCATGGCCATCTCCATTCGGTACCGCGGCGCCTTTCGAATGATCCTTCGCTTTCTTCTTCACGGGCAAGCCTGCTAGAGGTTTCCTCGGTCCCATGGCGAGCGCTGGTAAATGGTCAGTGTCCGTTCGTCGGCGGAAAGGATCGCGACTCTTGCAGGAGACCTTTCAAGCAACTTGTATTATCGACAACGTCCATGCCCAAACCTGTCGATTAGAGCCGAGTGCCCAGCGACGGCACTTTTAGACGCTGGACCGAACCGTCCGTGCCGCTCGTGAAGAAAGCGTCTTTCGTAGCCACGGCATCCGTCACTCCCCACGATGAGTTTGTCTGCCATCGCAGGAAGAACATGTCAGCACGAAAACTAAAGTACGACAATCTCGTTTGTGCGTACCACATTAATCGCCACGTTCGACGCGGCGTCACCAAGGAAGTTTGTTGCGGCGTCGCCCAGGAACGAAGGTTTGACGTGCACCTTGCTCAAGAAAGCGACTTCCCGGAAAATAGGCAGAGACCAGATCTTGACGTCACCACCGGCAGACCCGGAGAGCACGCAGTCGCCACTCGGATGCAGCGCAAGCGTCTTGATCGGGGTCTCGTGCGCATTGGAAATGGTATGGAGAATACGGCGCTGGCGCATATCGAAAATGCTCAGTGCACCGCCGGTGCCGCCCGTAATAAGCAGTTGGTGGGTCGATGAGAACGCCACCGCGGTGGCACCTGCTGGGTGGCACGCCGGGGCTGCAACAAGCGCCTTGGATAGCGGCAATAGTGTATCCCACACACAGACGTTTCTCTTCCTGGAAAACGTTAAAGGATGCTCGATCAGCCCTCACAAACGCCACAGAGCCGTCGCTAAGCTGAAGCACGTACTCGGACGATAACCCCACAGTGGCAACACTGCTGCTTGAATTGAGGAATGCTAGTCCCTTAGCGCCTTTGTCATGACACTAAGCAAGAACACAGGTATGTTAGGAGCAGCCAGCACAGTAGGCATCGTGAGCAAGACCCGCTTACCACTATCTCGCGGTAGTACGGAACTCGATCCAACTCGGAAAACTTCCACAGGAACAAGTGCCCCATGGCATCTACTGCACCAAGCTACCACCACATGAAACATCAGTTTAATACACTTATGAAAAGCAACGCAAAGGTAAACGCATCGCACCTGCTGCCCAAGACTGTCGAATTCAAGGGCCTTGACGCTTCTCCACCCGGACAACATCGACGGACTTGTTGGATACGGCTGCAACAATGACAAAAAGGGGTGAGATGGTGCAGCGAAACGGGAAGATCAACGTGCGCTTGGTACCGCCACGACGTCCTTGGTTTGGAAGGCGCAGATGGCACTGAGACGGTCATAGGACCACAGATGCACACGCCCCTTGTGGTTTCCTGATACGAAGAGCGGCAAGAACGGGTGGGAAGCTACGGCTGTCGGCTTGAAGCTCGTCAGTTTGGGCTCGGACGGGGATGCAAGTAAATGAGCAGGATTCCGGAGAGGCGACGGAGGGCCACTACTGCGAGTGGCCAGACTTTTAGACGGAGACAGCATATCCTGGCGGCCACTGCCGAAGCTCATACTATCTGGAGTCGGTCTGCCCTTCACTGGTGAAGGTTGGCTCGAGTCCGACTGAAAGAATGACGAGCTCTGCGGCGCAGCGTACATTCCCTTGAACTGGAAGCGACTGCCATCCGCGAAGTCCATACAGCTAGCACGGAAGATGCCCTTGCTGCTGCACACACTCACTTCCGCGTCTTCTCCGGCCGCACGGTTAAAGCACATTGCCTTGATGTTGGTCTCGCTTCGGTACACGCACTGCACGTGCACCGCAGCCGTCGTGGGCATTGACGCCATGCGTCGCTTGAGCTGGTCTGTCAGATTGGCAGCACGTGAAAACGTAGGCGAATTTTCCGCCACGGTCGACAGAAGTAGCTTCTGAGAGCGTGTGAGTGCAGACTTCCGCGAAGCAGGCTCCGGCAGCCGCCCCCATCGAACTTCTTCGTCGATCTTCTCGCTACAGCATTCCAGCTGCGCATTCAAGCGGAGCAGAAGCTCATTCTTGTCGGTGAAAAGCTCCACAAGAAGCAACCACGGACAGCGCTCGCATTCACACTTCAACAACTGCCGCCGGTTGCCGCGGTCAATATTCTGTGGCGATGGAGGAGACCCAGGACCATCTGAAAGGAACGTGCGAGGGCTCCCAGTGGGGCCACTTCGCGTCGGGGAAGGTGCTCTACGCGGAGATCCTGACAAACTGGTGGAAGGTGCTGCTCCCGGGCTCGTTGGAGGCTGCGAAAGCGAGAACGGACTGAAGAAGAACCCGGCCAGATCGCACAGGAGATGCTTCAAGGCGAATTTCGCGAGGCGATTGCTGTAGCTTGACCACGCCTCCACGAGCTTCTTGGATAGATCCGCAGTGGCAGGCACTCCTTCTCCAGAGATTTTCGAGAGATGAACTGGCATTGCGCCCGCCGCCATTGTGAGAACCAATCCCCAGTACGAGCAATACGAAAAGAGCGGTGTTGGCAGGTCACGCGACGGCATCGGGTGATGCAACCTGCTCGTCTTGACAGCAGCCGTGAACTCATCCAACTCCAACTCCAGCAAGCAAACGGCTTGATACAAAACTGGAATATCTCGTTGCAGTGACGATGAGCCTGCCACAGTGGGCGAATTCGTTTTTGGACGATGGAGAGAGGCACAACTCACACAGATATCACCAGCAGCGATCTCATTTAGCGCTTCCTCCGAGCTGAACGACAACGTGGCCTTGTGGGGGAAGATTAAACCAAGCACGTGGTACAGGCAGCACGGGTTCTTAAGGTAGCGGCAGCAAATACAGATAGCGCTGTGTACAGCCGCCACCGCTACCCGGACAAACTCACGGCTCGGCAACGTCGCTCGCTCCTTCGCAGGTTTCAGATAGAAGTACTGAAGCCACAGCAGAAGCCGCGTCGCCATGGCTAGCAGATTTGAACACGTTTGGTCCACCTTTCGCGTGTGCAAATAGTCGGTAGCTGCTGACATCAGATCACCAGAGGCGATTGTCGCCACTCCTTCTGCGATGACTTCGACAAAACGGGGTAACGGGCTGGTAAACACAAACTTCGGAGAAGAACCCTCGGAATGGATCCATCCTGAGACCAAGAAGTCCAGCGCAGCGAGACGACCGGAATGAACGAGCGATTCCACCACCGCTGCTCGCACTCTGTGCTCCAGATGTTCCTTGCTCGTTTCAGGCACCCCTTGGAGAGAGAAATCGCCTCCACACCGCACAATACATTGGATTTCTTCATTCAACCGCTCTTCGAGATCAAATCTTGGACTGGAAGTTGAGTTGGCAGGCGCAGACATCGCCTCCCGCATCGACTTTAAAAACGTCGCATACAAAAAGTCAACTTGACTTCCCACTGCTGCAACCAGAACTCGTTGACGACACCCCAAGAAAGCCGCTGCATCTGGGCTTGTGGCACGTTCTCGTCGATATTCCTGAACAAACGCGGCGGTATCGCGCTGATGAATCAACGCTGGGATGCCAAGGCCCGCGTCCTGCATGCGAAGCATTGCGGATGTGTTCAGCCGTACAATTTTCTCTTTCGTTGCCATCTTCATTGGCACAATTGTCTTTCGGAGAAAACGCAGTAAGTCGCACGCCCCGAGAAGGCTCTTGCCAAAGGATGACCAATACATCGCGGACAAGTCTCCGTCAGGACTCTCGGAGACACCGAACATACTCTGCATCTCAACGGCCGGTGACGTCAGGAGAATATCGATTGCAGCACTCGTTTCCCCCAAGAAGTACTTGACCAAGAAGCACATATACAAATCGCCATGCTCGGACGATTTTGTCCAGACACTTGTGCTAAGAAAATCAACACAGACGTTCTTCGCTTCCGAGGATTCTTCCTGGGCACCAGCGGAGTTCGCTGCACTGGCATTGGCAAGTTGCCGAAGATTCGTACTCAGGCCTGTGAAAGAGGCCTGGGAAAAATCAGCTACTCCAGCGCTACTCGACGAATCATCCTGGCCACCGAGGTCCCATTTCTCCCAAATTCGCGCGATGAGGAACGACAACACAAGCGTCTCATCCGCTTGCTCAGCCACCGATACCGCTTCGGTGATCTTTCCGCCGAGTAGAAAGAACGCCGCCGACAACTCGTAGCGCTGCTTCGTCTTCAGTACGTACGCATTCTTAATGGCTGCTGTTTTCCATCGCCCCTCTGAAAAGTTGCTGCACAGTAGCTCGGAAATGCGGGACTCGTTAGCCATTTTAAACAGACTCGCCAGTAACCTTGTCTTGCCCAGGAGCACATAGAAAACAGCAACAGCAAAGGGATCGCGATTCGCAGCATACTCGGCCTGCGCAACTTTCTCAGCAAACTGAACGAGCTTGGATGAGCTTTTCAACCAGAATGGCAACCGCAAGCGCTTCATCTCTTTCCAGGTCATCATCGACGAAGGAAAACACTCCTGGAGTAACTCGGACTGGAAGTCACTGAGAGCTCCCCACGCTACTTGCTCGGAGCAAAGTCCACCGGCAGTTAAGGCATTTGATGTGGGTGTACACGTGTTGTTTACTGGTTCCTGGTCGGGCGTGTCGGAGTCTGTTGCGACAACCTGGGTGGGTTCGTCACGGATCGATGGCTCAACTGGCCATAGTAAGGAGGCGTAGAACCGAAGAGCAGCTTCATCTTTCGGGCGGCTACTGTCACGCTCCCAACTCAAGATTTTCTTTATGCCAGCAATGATCGTGAGGAAAACCTCCGACTCTTGAGTCGTCATGAACTTCAAAGAGCCCTTATGCTCATTGAAAAACTTGGAGAATACGTCCGTTTCCAGCTTCGATTTCGATACTGCTGCTGGCTGTGACGCTGGCAAAATTTCTGAGGGGGGTTGTGGAGCAAATAACATATCTGCACGATCAGCACCTCCGGCTGTGCCATATCGGCGGGGAGCCCCGAAGTCCATCGCAAACAGGTCACTTGCTCTAGCCGGCGCCGCCAAAGCCGAGCTACGAGTGGTCTTCTCGCTGCCTTTCTTCTCTTTTCCTCTTATATAGACTTCGGACCGCTCGTCGTTCTTGCCTTCGGCGGATGCTGGATCTCCAAGAAGCTGAGACAATGACAGCAAAGGAAGTGCTCGCATCGCGGTATCATCTGCCATTCGCAGATAGCACGTCTCTTCATGCTCCACGATCTTCATCTTCACGTGATCAAGAACCTTTTCCAGTGTTTCAAAAGATCCACGCGCGAGCAGGTACATGAGTGTAACTGGGTGATGAGCAGCGTATGCCTTTGACGGCGGCTGGGAACCAAGGGGCTGTCCTCGAGAATTAGTCGGTAGCGCGAAAGGTAGTTGGAGCTGTGATGCTCCAACTCCATCAATATCTCGCAGGTCGAGGTAAGCCAAGCTGGGACCGATACGAAGAAGACCGTAGGGGTAACTGGAGAGCGACGAAATATTCTCAGGCCTCACACTAAAGCGACTGGAAGACCAGGCAATACTCCACTTGCTCGTAGGCGCTGAGCAGTCAAACTTCAGCATGCCAATTGTTGTAGTTGACAAGAAGAGGAGCTCACAGTCCCTCTCAGGAGTTACAGCAGGAGTCCATTCCAACGAGACCACTTGGCCAAACTGTTTGTGAGAAACGTCCACAACGCCTTCCAACGAGCTTTCCATTACAAGCAGAAAACATATTTTGTCGTCAGCTGTACTGGTTTCCGTTGTTCCATCATTCCTGCCCCCGAGCAAGATGGCCACCCGCCCACAAGAACTGAAGCTAAAATGCTTGAATGTGAACTGCTCTTCGGTAAGATGGAAGTCCAGGTGCGACTTTTGAGCCCGACTTGCCGTTTGCATCAACGCACCAACATTGACTCGGTGAGTAGGCTTTAGCTCGAGCAAATCATCGAGGTCCGCAAATGTCCATAGCGTCAGCTGCAAGCCCTCGTCAAAGCTAGCAAGTGTCACTTCAAACATGTTCAGCGATGGAACACTACCTATGCCCAACAATCTTGGTGCAGCTAGATCAACTGTAGTTTTCCGGAATAACTGGACGGACGAAGCTGGAGACTCGGAGGGCTCTTTTTCAAACGAGAAGACCCAAACCGTCAACTTCCTGCCCCCTCGGTGCACGCCAGCAACCATGCTGTAGTCCTTTGTAAGCGTGGTCGTAGTTGACTGGGAGAAAAACGACGAACTGTTTGACCACTCGAGCTTCACAGATTCAGGAATTACCACGGCAATCATTTCATCCAATTCATCAGAATCGTCGCTTTCATCCATATAACATGCTGATAACGCGAGTGCATCTTTCTCAGTACTAACAGCCGAAGACTGCCTTCGTGGTGCTGACTCCAACAATGAATCCTCGAGACACTTTAGTGGTTGCTGAGCTCCCTCTGTAGTCACCATCGCAACGTGAAATATTCCGCCGATAAAGAGATACAGCACGCCCCGCTCTTCGAATGATGCCATGTGCGTGACAGGCCCAACAGCTTTGTCAATTTTTGAGCGGAAAACAACTTCAAGCTTGCGCAACGACCCACTTGACCGGAATATGTTTAGACGTCCACCCATATTCGTGGTAACAATCTTCATCGGCCTTCCGCCTTCATCAGACTGCGAGCCTGACAAGCGCCTTCCTATCATGGTCGCAACACATAGAGATGTAGACCGGACACCTTCTTCCTGCCTTGCACTCATCATACTGCTGCACACCGCCACAACATCACAACTCTGAACGGTGTACGATGTCGACCCCCGACGGCCTCCCACAGACGAGCTGTCAACTTGAAGCTTTAGTCTTGCGCAGTACAAGTAGCTTTCTGCAGCTATTTGCTGAAACAATATCTCAAGAGAAAAGCTCGCAGACTCTGCTGTTTGGTCTGAATCATGTGAATGCATTGTCAGCTAGTACCAATACCCGGCAGGAGGCCGGCACAAAACATACCTTGATACGAAGATGAGCTGACGCTGTACACATGTGCGTCAGCGAGCTGTTCTCGAAGATCACTGAACGTAAGAAGAAGAGATAACCTTGGAGAAACACCCTGACATCATGACAACTCCAGCGTTAGTAAACACATAGCGTAGCCAAATTTGAAGGCTCATCAAAACGTACCGTAAATGGGATCGATTCGCCGCGAAAGATGCAGAAGTCACCGTTAGTTAGCACTCCGTAGATCAAATGCACCGCGAACGTCTTCTCGAGAGCTACGTTCCCACAGATGAACGATTCTCCCACGTGGGTATCAGCTATTGCACCGCAACGGTCTCCCAGGAGTTTCGCGTTCATTTGGGTGATGCTGTCCATGCGCTGGCTAACCAGTTCGTTCCGCCGCGCCTCGTTGAGCGAGCCATACCCGTAATGAAACAGACAAAGTGCGTCCATCACGGTGCTCTCGCTGAGCAACGCCTCATTTATCGACGACACGGGCTTCGGAGCCTCCCAGGTCCAGTAATGGTTCACCAGGCCAAATGCCCGGATGCTGCTTTCTACGCTGGCGTCGTCTCCGCCAAGTGACGAGCGGCACAAATCCACAGCTGCGAATTGTTTCCACAGCACGAACGCCCTCAACGCCGCGACGTTTTCCCTCCATATCGAAATATTCCCTGCTCGATCGAGTGTAAACAGCATCTCGCTGGTCCCTGTCGTGAACGCGGCAGCCGACCGCGCGCTAAACACATTCACCTCCTTGGACCACGTCAAGGACACCAGCGCCCGCGTATGGGCAAGAAATATCGACATCGGAGCACCTTCGTGTGGCGACAGCTCCCCGAGGTTCCAGAGCTTCACGATCCGGTCATGTTTGCCCGCCGTTGCGGCGAATCTGCCACTGGGAGCGACGTCGAAGTGGTGCACAGGCTCCCCAGACAGCGGCACGTCCACGCCGAGACCTCCTCCTCCTGTCACTATCACTGTACGCTGCAGATAAACTTGCACGGAGTCGTCCACGAGCTTCCAGATGGACAGCTTCTCTCCAGCTCCCAGCAGAAACAGGTCGTCGCCACTCTCCACCCACTCCAAGTGGGTCAATAGGCGGTCGTCGCACTTCCAGCGCACTGACTCGGCCCAGCGGGGCAGATGTAGGTGTAGATGAGCCTTGACGTAGTCGGCTCTTGGGATCAGATCTGCAGCCAGAGACTTGATGGAGTCCTCGAGCGTGGAGGCCCGAGAGGCTTCAGCAACGGCTGCCGCACGGCTGGATGTTGCGCTGGCGGGCATGAGCAGCACGCCGCGGCCCTCGTCGATGCAAAGAGCCAGTGCGCCGTGCGCTGCCTTCTTGCTAGGATTGAAGCGCACGCAGCGAAGTGTGTCCTGCGCGTTCCAGACCTGCCACAGCTCAAAAGACGAGGGCGACGCCTCCACCAGCACCACTAGAAGCGAATCAGCGGCGTACACGAGGTAGCGGCTGGACTCGAAGATGGCCTGGCATACCAGTAGGTCTTGAGACCCGGGGCGCGGCGCGCACACGGCGGCGATGGACTCCTCCAAGCGGAAGACCATGAAAGTCAAGATCACGAGTGCCCGGATATGCAAATTTTGACAGTGTATTCTGAAATTGCAAACTTCTGCGAATTTCTAAAATGAAACAATTGTTCATAAATATATTATACTAAAATAGATTAGCATTTCTTATTATCTAAAGATAATAATAATAATAAAACTAGGCTACAGTTCTTCAAGTAAGTTCGACGGAGCCATAACCTTCTGCGAATGCGGATTCCTAGAACTATTTTTTTTTCGTTAATTTACTATAATAAAATAGATTATCATTTAGATAATACTAATAATAAAACTAGTAGGAAAGATTGGCTACTCGGCCCATCGCTTTACTAATAGATGTATTACACTCATTATTTTTGTTCAAATCGCTGTTTTCCAGATTTTGCCGGTACCGTATATCCGTAGCAAGGTGGCTATGTCACCGGTAGCGCACCGGTATATCGGTAGGTTATCCACGGAATTAATCTACAAAATGCGACGCTTTATTTAATATAATAGGGTCATTTTTATGGCCGAAAATTGAGCAATATTTATCAAATTTGGCCTGCTATCTAGAAAATCGCACTCTTCATAGTATGTACTAGTATATGCTATTGGGCGATGAAATTCCCTATCATGGTGGTTTTTGGGCGGTAACATACTCACCTCAAACAACGAAAAAAGTCTTTATCTAGGTTCCGCCAATGAGGCGTTTCCTTGTCTAGGTTTTGGACGCAGTTCCTCGTGCCGTCTTGGAGCCATGGCCAAGCGCGTGCCGGCATCGCAGGACGCCTTGGATGCCTTTGTGACAACCCAGCTGCTGGACAATGGTATGGACGTGATCGCCAGCAAGATTAACATGCTGCGTGAGAAGTTGCTGCGGTCCGGGAGCGACGCGCAGAGCAAGAAGAAGTTGGCGCGCCAGCTTCAGCATTGGCTCGCGCTAGCCTGCCGCCTGCTGGCCAAGCAGCGGCGGCAGCTAAGCCACTGTATCGAGCGCGTGGAGAGGGACTACAGTCGCGGGGAGATCGGCCTGGGATCTGCCAAGCCCAAGGAGGAGGAAGAGGAGGAGGGCAACCTGTACAGCCGAACGTACACGCGCCCGCGGGCCTCCTCGTCTGCTGCGACGGCCGAGAGCGACGGCTACGTGGGCGTCAGGGTGCCCAGCGCGGAGGACATTCTGGCGGTAGGCTGCCACGTTGCGGCCAAAGTGGCGCGCAGCCACGAGCTGTGGATCATGGCCCGCGTCGTCAAGTTCAACGCCGACTCGAACACGTACGAGGTGGAGGACGTCGACTCGGGCGACGACGACGAGGACGACACGCCCAGGAGACACTACTTCGTGCCGTGGCAGCAGGTGGTGGATCTGCCGGGCGACTCGCTGCCCGAAGAGGAGTGGATCCACTACGCCGTCGACGAGCGGGTGATGGCCATGTACCCCAACACGACCAGCTTCTTCCGATGCACCATCCGCGTGCCGAACCCGAGGGTACGCTCGCTGTTCTGTGAGGCAGTGTCTATTAACCAAGAAACTTATCACGGCACGTCATGCAATGTAGGGAGCTCCGTACGTGATTCTCAAGTTTGATGAAGACGAGGACGAGCATGGCTTGGTGCCGGACCGGAAAGTGCCCTTCCGCTTCGTGGCCCCGCTCAAACCGTGGCATCAGAAGTGAGTTATTAGCACCTGCAACCCAGCCGCGATCTCGCTGCTTGTGTTTAACACTCTCGCCATGAAACCAGAACATCACGCTAACTATTCCATCCTCGCTACTGCACCGCAGATTCAACAGCACGCCGTCCGTTTAACTCGACAGGACGACACGACTACCATTCAGGACAGGGCATGTAGCAGTGTTTTGGTATTGGAACACACACCACCGCCGTCTTGATGGATCTTGGTACTTCTTCACTTAATATCCTAGCGGTATACTTCAAGTATCGTTTACTTCTTCGTGAAAGGGTGATGTTGAAAAACATCAGGGGATTGAGTGCAGCCAGCGACTGCAACTTCGATAGAAGATGCTTAGCCACCAACCGCAGTAAAAATTGTGCCTTTAAGGACATGGCGTTAGTTCACGGTTGACTTACCAGCAGCGCTTGGCCACCGACATGCTCACGATCACTGAATCACCGTTTGGACTCCACGAGGTTGCGCGCTTAGTAGTCCTCCGAGGCCTTGCTCTTCTTGCCACTCGAAGAGGCCGACTTCTTGGGCAGGAGCACCGAGTGGATGTTGGGCATGACACCGCCAGAAGCGATG